>WSFP011342849.1:0-36836 GCA_009831015.1 Picea engelmannii
CCTAATTTATTTGTCCCTGATCACCTTTGGGATGGATTCATCATATTTTCTATGAATTTTGATTCCATTACCTCTTTGAGATTGAACCCTACTCAAGGGGAAACACCTATGAAGGTGCTTACATTGGTTGGGTGGAAAATCGACTCTTGTTGTGAACCCCCCTATTTTTTGAAGTCTGGTTTGTGGGATCTTGTTGAACACTGGTTTGTGGGATCTTTTTATATTATTCTTTAGGAGAGCTAGAGTTCATTTGGCTCAGCCTTGGGATTATGCACGTTATAGGCTTAGGTTTTATGTATTTTAGTATTAAATTTTACATTACCAATCAATTGATTGGTGGTATTACTTCATGTTCTTTATATGTCTTTGGCATGCTCCTTATATAGTATACTTGTTGTCTTATATGCATATGCTTGATGATTCTAGATATGGCTTGTTTGATTTATACTTTTTTAAAGAAAAAATATAATTTAGAGTTAACACCTTGATGGGTTGTTACATTTTACCACTTGATGTTATGGCATGAAGTCACACATAGATATAATTGAGAAGGATGCTATATAATTTTGTAGGTACTGCGTTGCCCCCAAAAAGATCCTAACTTTAGTGAAATTAGTAGGAGATGACCACTTGAGGATTGCCTCCATATTTTCATGGTATATCTTGAGTTTCCCTCCATAAATCACATGACCCAAATACACGAATGAATGCTAAGTAAACTCACATTTCTTGCGATTAGCTAGTAGTTGATTCTTTTTCAGAGTCTCTAATAGCTACATGAGATGTGATATATGCTATTTTTAGGTAGATATATAAAAAAATATATCATCTAAGTACACTATCACAAATGAATATAGAAATGGATACAATACATCATTCATCAAACAAATAAATGTAGTTGGTGCATTACATAAACAAAAATTCATTACTATCCATTTATATAGAGTTTGCCTTGTCTCAAAGGAGGTCTTCTAGGTGTCTTATTCTTTAACTCATACATGGTGATATCTTTATTTGAGACTCAACTTGGTAAGTACTTGGCATGTTGAAACTGATCTAACAAATCATTGATCTTGGGAAAATGTTATCGATTCTTGAGGGTAATCTTTCTCAAATATTTGTAGTCGATACACGTTTGTCAAGTCCTATTCTTATTGGGTAGTATGATGATAGGTGACCCAAAATGCGAGGTGCTTGGTTGAATTATTCCTTGCACAACTACTGCTAAAATTGTTTCTTCTCTTTATTTTCTTCCAAGATGAACTGTCTACACAACCCAATATTTGGCATTGAGGAGTTAGGAAACAACTGTATCTAGTAATCCACTTCCCTCTCAGGTGGTAACTCTTTAGGATTTTGAAACACTTCTCTGTATTCCTACAAAAAATCCTCCAATTTATGTTTCTTATCTTTATTACATCCATATAGATATTCCTTTACTTTTATCAAGTTATCACTTGGTTGATTCTCTCTTAAGAAATGCAATACAAACTTCCTACTAGAATTGATCAATTTCTTAGCTTGGTTAGCACTTATTAGAAACATATTGGATTTACCTTTCTTTTCATTGATGATGAAAGACTTCCCATCCTTTATTAGTTGGTATTGGTTTTCTCTCCTCATGAATATTGAATCCCTCATATACATGTAGGGGCTTACAAACACTACACCACACACATCAAGTGGAAATACATCTACCTCCACTTCATCAATATAGATTTCCCTTACAAAAAAATGATGTTACATTGTTTAATAACCTTGAGATCTACATACTTATTTCCCCATAGCAATGGATATGGGTTTTTATGACCTAAAATTTCAATCCAAGCTTGCTAAAGATCTTCTACTCTGACATTTATGTATGAACCAAAATTGAATGGAGAATCCACCTTTCTCTTATTGACTTGGATTTTGATATGGAAGATTTAAGTAATATATTTCATTTCATTGTGATAAAGGATACTCAATTTCACCTCCTTCTACATTGTAGTACACAAAATATTTTCATCTACATCTCAGTTGCTCTTTACATGGTTGCCTGAATCCATGGATAATAGGTTCTTCTTCTTGGCATCCTTATTATGGTTCTTTGTATTCCACTTTGGATGTAGCTCCCAAAACTTATCTTTAGTGTGACCATCGATATTACAATGGTTTCAATGGTTGTTTGGATCCATGCACTGATGTGCAATGGATGTTGTCTTCTTGTCCCTTCCTTTCCACTTCTTCTTTCCCTCCTTGGAGGCATCTTAATGGTCTTTCTATTTGGAACCACTTGGTTGTTCTTCTTATTGTCTATATTCTTCAGGAACTATTCTTGCATACATGCCTAATCAACTATCATAGGTTTAAATATAATCTCTTTCTCCCATAATTGACTGTGTAGAACCCCAATATACCTACGAAGTACATCTAGGCTATGTTGGAGTTACTTAACACACACCTATGATTTATTTTTCCTAAGTTTTTTCCTTGTTTATTAGTCATAATTAGTCATTATCCAATCTCCAATATTTTAGGGGAGAATAGAATATTCCACCTGGAGAATATTCTCTTTCAGTTGACACTTCAGTTTGACTAGTTGAGTTGAGTTTAGATGCTGCATTGGTTTTGTCACCATGCAACATTAGGATCATCACCAACTAATGCGCACTTTCCTTGGGATAATCACCATACTGGCACATTACCCTTGATTTACTGAGTTAAATCCTCACTACTCTCTGTTCATTCAGTTAACTGAAGACTAGTTGACTAGTTAACTCAACTAGGTGGCAGTTCACTCATGTAACTGCCTGAGAGACTAGACTAGGTGGAATTTCACTCCTATAACTGCTAGTGTGTGTCCAGATCACTCTAGACCACCACTATGGCACATTGGTTCTCTTCCAGTGCACACTCATTGAGTTATACAGAGTATATCATGTGTAAATTATTCATTATTCACAACGGTTAATGATAATTCTTATATTCTTTATTTCCTTCTTCTTCTTTCTCAAATTATCTCTACAAAGTGTATTATTGTTTAGCTAGATCTATTCTGTGCAGTTTCAAAAAATTTACATGGTATTAGATCCAACGGAATTCTAATAAAAATCTACACCAAATGTTTTTGCAGGTACAAAAGATTGAAGACAGCGGAAAGATGGATTTCCAGAAAGAATTCATTCTTACACCTTACAACTATTTTGAATGGAAGGAGAAAATAACCATACATATCCAAATCAGAGGGTTGTACAGGTTAACCTTGAATACAGATACAAAACCAACATCATCCATAGAAAAATCCAAGTACTTAAATCGCATGGATGAGGCACTCGAAACAATTTGCAGTCTTATTTCTCCCGATCTCCTTTTTAACATATATTCCTGTAAGACTCCCAATGAAGCCTAGACCACCTTGGAAGGGATCTTTGGCAAACATGATGATATGAGGGGACACATGATGGAGGTTGAGCTTCTCACATTGGATCCAAAAAGCTTCGACAATATCCAATATTTCTTTACAAAATTCAATGATTTACTATCGCAACTCAAAGTTTGTGGGATTGATAAATCGAAGGAGGAGAAACAAATGGTTCTCACCATTCTCTCCAATCTTGGTATTGAATTCTCTGTATTCATATCCACATTCCATACTATCAGATTTTCCTTTGGAGCCACCTGGAAGATGCCTTCTCTTGAGGACTTTATCGAATCCCTAACACAAGAGCAAACCAAGCTCATCAACATGGGCACAATCAAAGGCCCAAGGGCACATGCACTCAATTTGTATGATGGCAGACAAAAATATCAGAAATCTAAAGATAAAGATAAAAAAAAGATCATGCACATCCGAAGAAGGAAGGGTACACAAAATCCTTCACCGATGCCTTCGGATCCAAAGGGGAAAATGGAAGAAAAGAGGAGAAATGCATCTACTATCACAAAGGATTCCATTCGGAATCTGCATGCATGAAAACAAAAATAGATATGATGTATCAAATACTTCATCAAAACAACCTTGGAGATCGCATCCTCGAGGGTGCTAATAAGAAGAAGCCAGAAGATCTGAATCCGAAGAAAGGCAATTCTAGCCATCCCTTGATTGCCATCAACTCCTCTCCCGATGCTCGGATCGCTGATTCAGGAGAATCACATCATATGGATGCCTCATAAGTATTCTATTCTTATTTGGATGAATGCAAAGGTCCTCCTATTCTGATGGGGGAAAACTCTTCTGTCGAAGTGACCGAAAAATGAACGATTGAACTCACCAATGAAAGCTTCAAGAATGTGTTGCACGTTCCCAAACTTTCGGTCAACCTTCTCTTCGTGTATCAGATGACGAATTCTGGAACTAGAAAGAAGCTCATATTCACACCAAATTCCATGGACATATACAAAATGCAAACCAACTCCAGGGTTTCCACCGGCGAGATAAATCATCAGTCTAGATTGTATACATTTTCTGAATTCATTGAATCTGATTCTGCTCTACTGCTTACTCATGATGATGAAAGTAGTAGGATATGGCACAAAAGGTTTGTACATTTGAGTTTTAGATACATGCAAAAACTTAGTAAGAAAATATTGGTTGATGGTCTACCATAAATCCATTTCTCCAAGGGAGTGTGTGAAGGATGTGTTCTCGGAAAACACCGTCAAGAGAAATTCGACAAAGGAAAGTCTCGAAGAGATTCTTCACCTTTAGATATGATCCACAGTGACCTTATGGGTCCTTTTCCACATCCATCCATCAAAAAAGAGAGGTTTTTTCTCATTTTTGTTGATGAATTCTCACGTTTTACATGGATCTACTTTCTCAGGAAAAAATCCGAGGTCTTTCAACACCTCAAAGATTTCAAAGCCCTGGTTGAGACACAGTTTGGAAATAAGATCAAGGTCCTATGACTCGATAACATAGGAGAGTATGTAAATCATTAGATCAATGATCTTTTCCATGAGGCAGGGATCCAGTTGCAACACACAGTTCCCTATACTCCGCAACAAAACGGAGTTGTCGAGCAGAAAAACATATCTCTAAAGGAGATGGCATCTTGCACGCTGCATGCAAAGTCTCTACCACAGAGACTATGGGACGAAGCACTTAATTGTGCAACATACATCCAAAACATATCTCCCCACATATCTTTCAAGGATAAGACCCCCTATGAGGCTTGGAGCGGCCTTAAACCGGAAGTGACCCACTTTCGCATTTTTGGTTCACGTGCATGGGCCCAGATTCCCTCTGAAAAGAGGAAGGCACTTGATCCACATAGCACTGAAGGCATTTTTGTTGGCTACCCTGACGGTGTGAAGGGATATAGGATTATTGATATTTCCTTGGACCAACTCATCATTGAGCGAAGTGTCCAATTCGAGGAAAGTGTCTTGCATGAACCTCAACAACCGCATGAAAATACCTTCATTCTTCCACCTGTCTGAGATGATGAGCATGCACATGCCAACTCTTCTTCAGAAGAGAGTTATGATTCAGAGGAATCAAATGATTCAGATTTAGAGTCTATACAGTCGGATGCAGAGTCAGAGCATCCAAATGCAGTTGCAGAGCCAGAGCAGAGGCCCAATTGGGCATATACTACTCTTCAGGATGCAGGGGATCTCGTTGGTGATCCAACCGACACTAGGAGGAATCGATCTGATTTCGAGGAGCCTCCCATTGCACTCACTTCCACTGAACCATTTCCCTCCAATAATATTTTCTTGGTTTAGTCCTCAGATCCACAGTATTATGACAAGGCTGCTGGAAATCCCTTTTGGGAATTTTCCATGCAGGAGGTCTACAACTCCCTCCTCAAGAACCAGACTTGGGATATGGTTCCCCTTCCTTCTGGGAGGAAACTTGTCATATGCAGATGGGTCTACAGGACCAAGAGCACAACTAATGGACATATTAGCAGATACAAAGCCAGGCTTGTTGCCAAAGTATTTCAATAGGTTCATGGTATTGACTATGATGAGACCTTCTCTCTAGTAGAGAAGATGGATTCCATATGATTGGTACTTGCCATTGTGGAATCCAAGAGATGAGAAGTCCATCAGATGGACGTGAAGAATGCATTTCTTCACGGTGATCTCTCTGAGGAGATCTACATGGAGAAGCCCCAAGGATTTATGCAGGACTCATCTTTGGTCTGTCGACTGAAGAATTCCCTTTATGGCCTCAAGCAGGATTTGAGGGCATGGTATGATAAGATGGACTCCTACATGCTGTCACAGAACTTTGTACATTGTAAATCAGACCTGAATGTCTACATGCTCAGGACGACTGATTCACTTCTACTCTTAGTTTTTTGTGTTGATGATTTGATGATCACTGGTTGCTCGAATTCAATGATTACTGCAGTCAAGAGGATTCTCCATGACATGTTTTTGATGACGGACATGGGTACGCTACATTTCTTCCTTGGACTCGAGATCAGTCAGGATGCATCAGGTATCAAACTATCTCAGGCCAGGTATGCACGAGATCTCCTTGAGAGATTTCACACGACAGAATGCAAGTCTTCTCTGCGTCCTTTCCTATCAGGAGTCAAACTTGAGGATGGCGGGGAGACTCCATTGGTTGACAACACACTCTACAGACAACTAGTGGGGAGCTTGTTGTATCTCACACACTCCAGATCAGACCTCTCATTTGCAGTTGGCATAGTTTCCAGGTTCATGTAGGAGCCACATGAGCTACATTGGAAGGCTGCAAAGCGTATCCTTCGATACGTACAGGGCACCATAACCTTTGGGATTCATTATGCAACGGACTCTACATTATATCTCATCGGTTTTACTGATTCCGACTGGGCTGGATATAGCACTGATCGCAAGTCCACATCTGGTTACTCACTCAGTCTTGGTTCTGGGCCTATCTATTGGTTGAGCAAGAAGAAAGTTTCCATTTCTCTATCTTCAGCCGAGGCAGAGTAAAGAGGGGTAGTTAACATAACCATTTGGGCTATGTGGTTACAAAATTTTCTCACTGAGTTGGGCATTCAGTTTCATCGACCGATCGTCATCTAGTGTGACAACCAGAGAACTCTAAAGTTTTGCAGAGATCCAGTTTAGAGGAAGCGGACGAAGCACATCGAGATCCACATGCACTACATCCGAGACTTAGTACACGAGGGGATCATCGACTTACAGTTCTGTCCTTCAGCAGAACAAATGACATGCATATTCACTAAGACCTTCACTGAGCAAAAGTTCCATTCTCTGCGAAGTCGTCTTGGAGTGAAGGACACAGTTGCCTAGAAAATGTAGTTCTTCTTTTTACATACATTGTACCTTGAGGTGGGATTTTTCCCATGAGGTTTTCCCTCTTTCCTCACTTTATTTCAGTGTATCTTTTGTATTTGGGTACCTAACATGGCTTCGTTGCCGGGACCCATTCTTTATTTTCACCATAGTGATGTTTAGGGGGGGTGTTGGAGTTACTTCACACACACCTAGGATTTCTCTTTCCTAAGGTTTTTCCTTGTTTATTAGTAATAATTAGTCATTATCCAGTCTCCTATATTTTAGGGGAGAATATTGCACTTGGAGAATATTCTCTTTCAGTTGACACTTCAGTTTCACTAGTTGAGTTGAGTTTAGATGCTGCATTGGTTTTGTCACCATGAAAAATTGGGATCATCACCAGCTAATGAACACTTGCCTTGGGATCATCACCATACTAGTGCATTACCCTTGATTTCTTGAGTTAACTCCTCACTACTCTCTGGTCAGTCAGTTAACTAAAGACTAGTTGACTAGTTAACTCAACTAGGTGGCAGTTCACTCCCATAACTGCCTGAGAGACTAGACTAGGTGGAAGTTCACTCCTGTAACTGTTGGTGTGTGTCCATATCACTCTATACCACCACTATGGCGCATTGGTTCTCCTCCAGTGTGCACTCATTGAGTTATACATAGTATATCATGTGTAAATTATTCATTATTCACAATGGTTAATGAAAATTCTTCTATCCTTTCTCTCCTTCTTCTTCTTTCTCAAATTATCTTTGCAAATGTGTGTATTATTGTTTATCTATATCTATTCTGTGCAGGTTCAACACATTTACAGGCTCTTATGAGATATATCTGACACAATAACCATTTTTATAAACTTGGTGGTATCCTCTTGCACACTCTCCCCTTGCCTTTTCTTGAAGTAATGTCGACGGATCCACTGGTTTTCTACATACCTAATAGAGTATAACTGAGACTTAATGAGGGTTTTAAATGCCTCTCGATTAGTTTCTAGGGGATCACCCTCTAGCCTAAGTGTTTTTTTGTGGATTTCCCACCGGGCTAGGGCATGTTCCTCTAATTTCAGTTGGGAAAATGATTTTGTTTTTCTCTTCTACTATGTTATTGAAATTGAAATAAACTTATAACAATTGTAACCAATGATTCAAATTAATAAAATCAATCTCGTCTTGATAGGGTTTGATGTCCACTTTTGCTTCCATTTTAAACATATATTTTGAAGAAGTAATGACATTGGAACTTGGTTGATCTTTCTCTGGCTCCTTTCTTGGGTATTCATTATATCTTTATTTCTTGTTCGATATGAATTCTAATTTAGAGCCACCAACCTCCCCAGAAGGTCCAAAATTGTTCATTACATGATGCCATGTTACAAGAGATATCAATGATTTGTTCTTCCAGCTTCAAAAATATCTCCTCTAACTCATCCCGAGGGTTGTTATGTCTAGACTCATCTACCATGGCTAGGGTTTTAATACTTCCTTCTTAAGCCAATTCCCGGATCTTGAAAATTCATACAAAACCCCGAAGAAGACCTGACTCTGATACCAATATGATCTGTACAATTTCATGGATATTCCACTGGAAATGTTCATCACAACATATCTTAAAATATTATAAAATATTTTATTATGCAATTTAATACCTTAGACTTGGAATTTAATATTGCTAACATACTGCTCAAAATTATGGAAATAATTGAAACTGAAATGAAATAAACAAGAAAATGAACACACCATCCACACAAATGAACACAATATGTCACTTAGGAAGCCCAATATGAGAGAAAATCCATCTATAAGGTGAGGCCTATGCTCTACTTTATTGTTCTTAGTTATGAAATGCAGGTACAAAGAAAGGGTTACTCACTATGGAGTTACCATAGACATTGTCGCCTGAATAAATGTTACACAATATTTTACCTACTCTATTATGATTGAATATTCCACTCCTAGATGTTTTTCTCAACTATGGAACAATAATAATACCAAATAAATGGAACCCATTCTCTTCCTAGCAACCTAGTATTTAACATAACATACTAGCCTAATATCTGTCTAGGGTTAGGGTTAGAGTTTTTGCATGCCTCAATCCTCAATTAGTGTTAGGGTTTTGGAACCTTTAGAATCTTCTATAAATTTGACACATGACTATCCCCACATGTGCGAGTAATGGGGGTTGATGTGACATCCACTTGATACCATAGTGTCAACAAGGTAGGTCAAATTGAGGGAGGAATAACTTTCACATGCGAACTCTGATTGAGGTGATTTTCCATTGTTGGAAATATTTCAGTGTGTAGAATAACATAAAGGGTATGTGAGCTAATATAACAAACTTTTTACCCTTAAAAGTTCCATTTGATATCTCAAATTATATCTTGAAGGTTACAGACTTCAAATCACCACACTCGGACTTACCCCTAAAATAGGCCCTATAAGCCAATTCTTTCAATTTTTCCACCCATAAAGTACCAACATAGATGAAAAATTATATAATGATCCATTTCATATCATTAGGGGAATAATATCATACATGAAATCAAGTTGGGGGAATCACCCAAAAATTTGGGACACCTCTACCCTCGTACATAATTCAACCCTACTCATTGGCCCAACCACTGCTTGTACTCAATATTCCACCTCCTTATGCTCTCTATCATGTTAATGATCATATTTTTCCCCATTTTCCTACACTCCCCAATCCATGGAATTTTCTTCACTCGTAGGTCGTGGCCCCACTTCTATTGAACCTATAGGTTGGGGGAAACCCTCCTCCTTTCATGAAGGAAACCATATGAACATGCAATCCATTTTTGTACACCAAACACCTTTCTGCCATATGAAATAAATTTGGCTATTATATTCACCATTGTTCGGAACTCCCTTAGTCCTAGAATACTCTTGTTGTTGATTTTTGACAACTTGTGCCGACCATTTACCAATTTGATATAAGTTGACATGTGTTTCCCCCACTCCACTCAGATACCATAGAATTAGATACCATTTACCATATCTCAACTTACATTAGTTATATGTTTTAAAATGAACTTTCATTTTCATTGGGTATTGACATTGGTCTATCATCCTTTAGTGCACTGATATAGATTGGATCATTATATAATTTGTCATTTGTCTTATTACTTTCTAGGTACAAAAAATGGAGGAATTGGGTTACAAGTGTTCGACAACACATGTATTCCAATAGAGGAAAAACACCTTCAGTAACCACTCACACAACTAGATCAAAGATCAACACAATGATTTTTTGACGTGGTAAAACCCCTACGGGGAAACATCCATGACCCCAACCAACGCGACCACTTGGAGAAGTTTATTAATGCAAAATAAAAATATTACAGAGAAATTTTTACAAGAGAGTTTCTCACAATCAATCATCGACAAATGACCCTCCATTCTCTTTAAATAGAGATCATGGACCAATCGGGTGTTAAGACATAGATCAATGGCCATTAAGATCGAGGAGAATATGAACCGTCAAATCACTATATGTTGAGAACATATCGTGACCGTCGAATTTCCTAACTACAAATGCATACTAATGCATACTAAATAAACACACTAAACACACTTTTACCTAACGACTCATTAGACCAAGTATATCTTAACTAACTCCTAAGTGTCTAAATATCATAACATCCCCCCTTAAGAATAACTCGGGATACGATTGAAGGATTTACAATAGTGACACAATAGGAGAAGGAAGGAGGCATTAGATCCTATCCCCCCTTGATGAAAAATTCCTGAACTCCTAACATAGATCGATGTTTGGAAAACTTCGCTTCTGTAAGAGACTTTGTGAAAATGTCTGCAACTTGATCTTCTGTAGGGAAAAATATCACTTCAATAACTTGATCATGATGAGATTTCTAATGAAGTGCATGTGTAGCTGTTATAGAAAGATTTGCCTCACCCTATGCAAACTTGCACAAAGGGACTTTTTCCATTTCCCTATGTAGACTTGAAGTCCATTTTGCAAATCCCAGAGCTAAAAACATGATTTTTTTATACATCCCCTACCTATATTACAAAATGCGTATATGCAGGTTGCACCACTACAACCCGCGTACATCGAGATTTGTGCCCAAAATAAAAAAATGGTGTTGGGTTTCCATGTCACATCACGAGATCAATGATCCTTGGCCTTCCATATACTGGAAATGTTCTGACTTGACCCTTTAGTTCCACTTGAAGGCTACAAATGGGACAAATCTGAGCTATGGAAAAGAGAAGAATTCAACTTTGAGAGAAAAATTACTTTGGAGAAATTATTCACTTCACATTGAGTCTGCATCCCTTTGTCCTTTAAGTCTGAACACATGGTTCAACCCCCAAGCTCTTCCCTTCTTGATTGAGAACCTCATTGTCTCTCTTATATGATATTACCTTTGGTGGACGATTGAAGTGGTGGACGCCCAACTAGAAGGAAATTAGTCTCGCGGTTCCAAACTGTGCCGACATGGAAGTTTGTAATTCATTCACTTCTGCTGATTACATTTTAATAGAAATACTCTTTTCTCGGCCAATTAATATCTTGGGAATATTTGAATTGTTATTCCATGGGCGTATTTGTTATGAATGTTGATGGATTATGCTATTGGATGTGCTAACATTTTAGATTATCATCAGATGCTTGCGTTTCTTGGTTGTTGAGGACTAGTTGTAGGTGTATCGCTTTGGGTCAAGTGCTCAACGATGGACTTCATCGAATGTTTGGACGAGGTAGGCCTTTTATCTTGTCTTTCTATCATATTTGTTTATATAGAATACTTGATATTAGAGTTGATTTCTGCAGTCGTTTCCGTATGTTGTGGTTTACCCTTAGCCATAGCAATATCTTCCTCGTAACAGAATTGGCAACCATACTGGGGAAATAATCTTCTTTTTCGGGGTTTGGAGTGTTTTTCTCCTTAGATTGCTCTCATTTATATTGATTTTCTTGTCGTATGATTGTTTGACAACCTCTATTCACTCTGAGTCTGAGTTTCTTATACTTCTCCTTAGCATGGTTGTGTTTTGACACATATACGTGGGTTTTTTTCCCGACAGTCGTGTACATACACATGCTGTACTTTTGCAAGATACGTACATATGCGCTTTTCCCTTGAACAATCACGTACATCACCTTTTGTTGCTTAGTTGCTGGGTAGGTTGTGATGATTGCCAAGTCTTATTGGGTCTATGTTGTGACTGTTAAGTGTCTGTGGAATGACATGAAACCTTTCTTTGGTTGAATTTCTGGGCAATGTTTTTCTCATCATCCTTTTCATTTGATTGTCCTTGCATCTTGGGCTGGGTGTTTTTCTTCTTGATATCCTACTTGATTTGTCTCTGTTTACGTACAATAGAGTTTTTATATCAAGCTGCTATTCAGTCCTTGCATTTTCATTCTCTTATATTGAAAATACAAAAATATTAGGCATTTTACATTGTTGGCATTTTGATCTTTTGAGTCTTTATCATTAATCTTAGTACATAAGAAAGATTGCATTTTTCTTTTTTAGAATTGTAGAACTGAATTGATAATTTCATTTTGGAAAGCATATCATTTATTGGGAATTGTAGTTAGGACTCTGCATTGTATTCATATTCATTTATTTTACTTGTTGAGTCATAACATCACTAGTTTCACGACCACACCTTTTTGAGTAAGCAAGGCCACTAAAAGTAACACTATAATTTAAAATTCATTAGTAACGATTTTATCTTTCTAGGGTGCACAAACTAGATTAGGATTTCGAGCCTTGGAATAGGATTTTGTGAGTAAACTTCTCCAAGGCTATTAAATCAAGATATGTGTTTGACTAAGGGAGTGGAGAAATCCATTGTATAATCATTAATATCAAGAGGCTCCGCTTACACCGGAGTTAAGCACGAGGTCGCGTGAGGTTGGTTGAAGGGATATCCCCCCGATACCTTCTTAGCGTCAACTATATTTCTGGGGATCTATTCGTATATAGGGATCTTGCTAGTACCTTTACTTCTGTGAGAGGCGGTGCTTTCAAGGTTTTGGGCTTTACTGCCCTGCCCATACGGTGGACCTGACTTACAACTATTCTCCTGTGCATCGGTTATACCGTGGTTTCTTAGTTTCTTGAGTTAGGTACCACAAAGGTTACTTGCAGGGGTTATTCTGCAGGTACCCTGGGTCAGTTAAGGGTCGGACAACACAAAACCTTTATGGAGGATTACCTCTCTAGGGGGATCTGACCGACTAGTTTTTAAGCCCACGAGGGCCCTTATAACTGATTCTGTTACATATGATCTTTAGCATATGAGTCTGAGGCCCCTCTTGGGTGAGGCATACCTACTTTAGAGAGGGAGGCCCCTTTTAGCCACTTTATCCCGTTTGTGTGCATTCTGACCGTTTGATTATTTTTGGTGTGCTCTTTGATTACTAGTTGGCCTTATGATTTGTTTTTTATATCTCAAGTCTTGAATCATCGTGGAGACAGAAAAAATTCCCCGCAGGTCTCGCCGCTTGTTATAGTTACCACCGCAGTTTGAGTCTTTTCCCTCTAAGAGGCGTAAAGTTATCAAATGTGGTACACACACCTCAAATTATCAGACTTGTGATCATACAAGGATGAGTACTAAATCGAGTCATCAAGATACTGGGATCCCTTCAAATCCCATACCTACTATAGTTAATGGTACCCCTTCGACACCTTCAACCACAATGGTTGTAGTGCCGGAGGTGTCTATTATCACCGTTGCCCGTCCTATAGTGAATGCTCAACCTATACCCATGAACCCTTTTGGGTCTCTTGGTCACTCACCGGGTTATAATGTTCAGTTCATCCCTATGGCCTCTAGTCCTTTTTCCTCCTTTTTCCTATGGTATTCTGAATTTCACATCATAATTTTCAAACTCCATCCCAGCGGCTAGCACAAATGCTAGCATTGGACTTGGGGGCACAACTCCTCCACATACTCCATTCTCATTTGGTGGTACTCATGTCCCTCAAACAACTTCTATCGTTGGAGGCATTCCTCCTTTTAACCCCGGGTCTAATCCTATTACTTATGGATGGAGTAACCAACCTGGCAGACAACCTATTGCTTATGGTCTACCCTTTACACCCACCTCCTCTGTACCGATTCCTACCAACATGTTTGGCAAGACGAATCCACCTTTATCCTCCATATTCACACCTGGAGGAGGTCAGTTTCATTCCTTGGGAAACCCCCAATACGAAGCCACTCCGACTAGGGGAAGTTTTTATCCTCATCAGAACATTCCTACTGGAGTGGTGCTCAACCAACCTTTTATGAATCAGTCCAAAGGAGGGTCTTATAATCCCGTACAAGGCGATGGTGCTTACCAAAACCCTAGATGGGTTGCGATTCCCCAACTAAAATATTTCTAGTGAGCTTGGGGCCAAATGTCGCAACCCCGTCTCCATTTTCTGGCCACACTCAATCTTCCAGACTTGTCTAAGTTGATGAATGATCCTATGTGTCATGATCCGACATGGCCCCCCATTCCCACCAAGCTTCCTTCGGATATTCCAAAATTTGAAGGTAATAATGGTGAAGATCCTGGTGATCACGTTACTACTTTTCACCTTTGGTGCTGTTCAAATTCCCTTAATGATGATTCATTTCAATTAATATTGTTTCAATGCACCCTCATGGGGGTTTCTGCAAAATGGTATATCGAGCTACCTAGGGGGGCATATGAAACCTTTAGTTAGATGGTCTTAGTCTTCCTTAACCACTTCCAATTTCTGGTTCATTACGATGCTGGCTTAGAACTTATTTCGACCTTACGCCAAGAAAAAGGAACTCATATCTTGGATCACAACCAGGAGTGGCATAGATGGAAGAGGTTGAAAGAAGTTCTACCACTCCTTAAGTCTCTATAGTCTTATATTTCGAAGGATGTTTCTACATCCGAGGTTACATCTGAGGAAGAAGCGATTTTCAAAGCCCAACAGTTAGATCTTATATATGCTCAGTCTATGATGTTATACGATATTCTTCCAGATGCACCGAGGTCAAACTATGACCCTAGACAAAAGCCCGGGCCTCATTCTGATGGCATTGTAGGCTCCACCAATGTGAAATCTGCAGACTCGGTGAAAATCCATTTGAAATATTTGTCTCTAAACTAGTTTGTAGGAGGGCCAACTTCATCTATGTCCTCCAATTCCACTCAGTGGACGAATGTATATTTTGTGCAATCATCGACTGGCCCAAATGGTAACCAACAACTATGTGGGAATAAGAAGAAAGGACGTAATAATAATTGTAAGGGTGGGAAGAATAATAATAAACCCAAGGACAAAGGTAATAATGAGAAGAAAAATAATAATGTTGGTGAGGGTAAGAAATAAAGGCGGAAGGTGAAGTTTCCTTGTAAGCTTTGTACTGACGATCACCTTACCCATTTATGCCCCAAACTTGCGGAAGCTGCGTGGCTTTTATCTCTACCGCCCACCGTGTTGACTAATCCTTTTCCACATAACCAACGCATGGCCTCAAGCTCCTCGAATTCCAAAAATGTGGTGAGTGGAGTCAAAATCGACCGACATAAGATGATGACCATTTATGCATAAATATGGTTAAATATGAGGTTAATGTAGCCACTCGGTCTCGCGATTATAGTTCTCCACAAACTGTACCTGGTCTAGAGTATCCTCCTCCTCCAGATACACCCTTACAGATCGAAAAACCAGAGCCATGACCTCGTATTCCAAAAGGAGTAATTAAGCGCTCTACCCACAATCCTAATGCCAGAGCTGCCCAAAATTACTCTAGTGTTGAGGACCTGGGTCAAACCCCTTGTGCAATGTCAGCTCTAGAGGTACTCTAGACGTGTCGTTCACAGAGGAATGCCTTGCTATCTGCGTGAGGAGCTCTAGATCATTGTGGCTCGAAAATGATCAAGTTTGACATCACAGATGTGAAGTCTCACTTTCCTTACCATGCGACATTCCAAATCCACATGGGTTACTCGAAGTATACCATCAAGCATACTGTTGTCAATGAAGGCGCTGCAGCATGTGTGATGTGCCTAGTATGTTGGAAAGCCCTCGGCTCTCCAAATCTTTCTCAGTCTCCAACCATGTTGACTGGTTTTGACAGTCGATACTTCCGCCCTCACGATATTCTTCCTTCCTTTCTGGTCCAATTAGGTGGGAAGACTATAGAGGTGGATGTCAAGGTGGTTGATGCGGCCCTTGATTATAACTTGTTACTAGGACACAATTGGACTTACGCTATGACTGCAATCGTATCATCTGTCTTTTGTACTTTTTGTTTTCCTCACGATGAGAAGATCATGACGATCGATCAATTGTCCTTTGCGTATGCTAGCCCTAGTGCATCTATTGGACCATTGATCCCCGTGGTCGACAGTTCTCAGCCGACAACTGAGAACATCGGTGTCATAATGTATTCATCCCTTATGGGTACCTTTGACTTCATAGAATCATTTCACCATATTTACGCCATGTCTAGTAGGCCTGTTTCGTCAGAGAGGTCCGTTCCTTTCTGCACTTCCTATTTTAATGATCCTTGGACCCTACCTTCCTTGACAATGTCTTGTGAAGGTCAGTCACATACTAGAATGGACATGCCACTATCGGTAGCAAAGATAGCATATCAAGCTATTCTTGAGTCTTCCGTCGATTCAGATCCCGTTACCTCACAGACGTATGAGGAGGATCTTGTTTCGGAGCCCATGTGGGCCACTTCGTCATCTTGTTCACATGACTTCCTCGATGAGACTTTACCTTCGTATGAAGCTATCGTAGAGGCCATGAATGGTTTTGACAAACCTTGGGATGATATACATCATCACTCTTATTTTCTCCTAGAGCTTGCTAGAATCGAACAAGATGACTTTAGATCTACTTTGAGAGAGATAATCATTGATGTCTTAGTTCCACTTGAAACATGGCGAGTATCTCACCTACTTTCATGATCGATATGTCTCGTATCCCTGGAAAGATTGAAAATGTATACATCGGTGTAGATTGTTCACCAGAAGAAATTTTGATCTACATCAAACTCTTCAAGGAATTCCAACATGTATTCGTTTGGTCATATGAAGAGATGCCATGAATCGACCCTCAAATTATCGAACATGAGATTAAAACTTACCTGGATGATAAGATTGTTCGACAATGTCTTAGATATTTCAATCACGAGAAGGCTCCTGCTATTAAGGCAGAGGTATAAAAACTACTTAATGTCGGCTTTATCTAACCAGTTCCCTTGACTGAATGGGTATCCAATCTCGTTCCTGTGAATAAAAAACAAGGAATCATCTGCTTATGCATGGATTTTCATGACCTGAACAAGGCCTATCCTAAAGACAACTTCCCGACACCTTTCATCGATCAGATTCTAGACGAGTGTGCGGGGAACAATGTTTTTTCTTTCATGGATGGATTTTTAGGGTATAACCAAATTTAGATTAAACCCGAGGATCAACATAAGACGACATTTATTTTCCCTTGGGGTACTTTCGCATACCGGAAGATGCCTTTCGGCCTTAAAAATGTCGGAGCAACCTCCAATGTGCTATGACCTTCAAATTTCATGATCTCAAGCATATAGTCGAGGCCTATCTTGACGATCTTGCGACTCACTCTCGTAAGAGAGTGGATCACCCTAAGCACCTTCGACTAATTTTTGAAAGATGTCACCATTACCGCATCCGGTTGAACCCTTACAAATGCATCTTTTGTGTTAGGTGAGGTCGTCTTCTAGGATTTTTAGTCTCTGAGACTGGGATCATGGTAGATCCATTAAAGGTTGAGACAATACTTCGATTGCCTCCCATGTGCACTATTCGACAACTTCAAGGTTTACAGGGGAAATATAACTTTTTACGATGGTTTATAATGAACTATGCCAATATTACTAAGGGTTTCATGCGTCTCTTGAAGAAGGACACTCCTTTTATATGGGATGAGCGACCCTAGGAATCCTTCGATGCTTTGAAGAAAGCCTTGGTATCGACGCCTCTGCTGAAGTCGCCAAACTACAATAGAGATTACTTGCTTTACGTCACCGCGTTCGAAGAGACGATTGGTATGGTGTTGGTTCAGGAGGATGATGAGCTCCATGAGAACGTCATTTAATATCTTAGTTGAAACTTAGTTGGCCCTGAACTCAAATATTCTCATGTTGAAAAGCTAGCTTTGGTTGTCGTTCATGCAGTCCAACGGTTACGACATTATATATTTCTTTGAAAAAATACTGTGGTTGTTGATGTCAATCCATTTCAATACGTCCTTACCAGGCGTATCATAGGGGGAAAGTGTAATAAATGGATTGTCATTTTACAAGAGTTCAATCTGGATTTAGCTTCGGCAAAATCCAAGAAATTACTAGTTTTTGCAGAGTTAATATATGACTTCCCTCGATTAGACGAGGATGTTATTCGCGTTGATTCATTTGCGGATGAACACATTTTCCTTGTCTCATCGTCAAACCCCTGGTATGGAGACATTGTTCTCTATCTTCAAACTTTGAGGTTCCCTCAGCATCTCTCATGAGATGACCAATGATGTATACGATACCAAGATAAGAACTACCTTATCATCAGTGACACTCTGTATCGTCGAGGAGTAGATAATATCTTGCGTCGTTGTTTAAATCACGAAGAAGCCAAGTCTGTTCTAAATGATTTCCACAGTGGGGCTTGTGGTGGTCATCTATCCAAGCTTGCGACAACATAGAAAATTTTGTGAGCCAGTTATTTTTGGCCATCTATCTTTAAAGATTACATCGAAGAAGTTAATAAGTGTCACCCCTGCCAGGTGTCCACTTGGAAAATGCGCTCGCATCCAACCCCTCTCCATCCAGTCATTACTGTCGGTCCCTTCACCAAGTGGGGGGTGGACTTTATGGATTGCAACCCAACTTTGGATGGGGGGAATCAACACATTATCGTGTCCGTAGACTACTTTACTAAGTGGGACGAGGCCATGCCTATAGTTAAATCCGACGGGAAGATTGTCGCCTTCTTCATATTCAATCAAATTATAGCCAGGTTCAGAATCCTGAGTGAGATTGTCACTGATCATGGAAGTCACTTTCAGAATGAAATTATGGAAGAACTAGCATCTAAAGTAGGGTTTAATCATGGTCATTCTTCCCCTTACTACCCCCAGGAAAATGGACAAGTAGAGGCCGTGAATAAGTCTCTCAAGACCATTTTTCAAAAACCTATCACACAGAGAAAATATGACTGGCATATCATGCTATATCCCGCACTTTGGGCATACCGAACCTCGGTCAACACTACCACTGGTTTTTCTCCTTTCCAGTTAGTACACGGTGTAGAGTTGATCTTACCTACCTGACACTTTTGATCTCGAATGACGCCTCATACACCTAAAGATCCTGGATGAGTAACGTCGAGACACCTCTACGACTATCGAAGTGAATAAAAGACGTGTCAAGGTCCAATATGATAAGTCTGTCTGTCCTTGTTTGTATGCTGAGGGTGACTTGGTCCTTCTATATGATCAAGCCAAAGAACCACTAGGGGTAGGCAATTTCAACCCATGTGGCACGGTCCCTATATCGTGCGACATGTCCTAGAAAAAGGAGGCTACGAATTAGAAGATTATAAAGGGAACATGTTGGTTGAGCCTAGGAATGGGCTCTATTTGAAAAGATATTATGCTTGAGCCCCAATATAGGGTGTCACTCTTTGTATACTAATGTAATTTAATGTATATATATTTTCCCTTTATTTTTCATCTTCATCTTACTTATCGAGTTTTCCCTTGGTTGGCAGATGTCAACAGAATCTTCAGTCTACTTAGGATTTGTAGACAGAGAAAGTCGTCATACACAGAACTTGGTTTATGTTGCTTGGGTTGTTTACTCACTCAAGGGTCTACTGGTGTCTTCAGGTGGCATATGCCTAGGGCCATCCACAAATAATGTGGTCGAATATAGCATCATTATAAAACTTTTGCGTGATGCCATTTCACATGGTATTCTCTCTTTGGAGGTTTTCATGGACTCCCAGTTAGTAGTATGTCAGTTGAATGGAAGTTACCATGTGCGTGACCCTACGTTACTCCGACGATTCCTACGAGTACAAATTTTGGAATGACATTTTGATTTTATTACTTATCATCACATACCTAGGAGTTTTAATCATGTATTTGATGCATATGATAATTTCATTTTAGATTGGCATTTGTCACATAACTAAAGAAAAAAAAACTTTCTCATCAATGTACACATTGTAACATAAGTGAAGCCGAAGAACCATTTTTTTATATATATTTCAAAAAATATGTTTATAGTACAAAATTGGGGATAACACCCTCAACACACATATGCAGTCGATCATACAATAGTCATGAATTCTTGATCCATATTTATGTAGGAACACAATGAAATACATAAATACACATAAATGCAGAGATGCAGCAGAAATAAGACTTCATTTCATTAATAACAAATGACTGAAATATGCTTACAGACATAATGGAAATAAATTATCTAGGGCGTTGGTAGCTTATCTCTGAGAAGAGATGTGGTGGATATTGGCCTCTGAACTATGTTACAATGAGGCTCGAAGGCCTATTATTATTAAGAAACAATGGAAAACCCTAAACATCCAAAGACCTAACCCCAGGAGATGAAACGCTAAGACTATGGGCCCCGTTTGGGTAAGTTGGTACATCAACTTCCTGGGGACGTAACTTTGGCATACGATCTCCATTTGACGTGTTCCATACCTCGTTAGAAATATCTATTTGAGGACTACAACTTTTGGGTGAGAAACATTGATCTATGATCCATGTTGCTCTCCATTTTCCCAAAAAACGTCGTTTAAGGCCTCAAAACGGCTCCGAAAGTTTAGGACCTGAAAAACTACTAAAAATAGTAAACTGTGCGGAAACTGAAAACTGAAAGAAGA
The DNA here is from genome assembly GCA_009831015.1 of Picea engelmannii. Classification (NCBI taxonomy): domain Eukaryota; kingdom Viridiplantae; phylum Streptophyta; class Pinopsida; order Pinales; family Pinaceae; genus Picea; species Picea engelmannii. The sequence goes on from WSFP011342849.1 coordinate 21,166, forward strand.
AATGGTGGGGGTCCAAGTGGAATAGGTGGGTGGCCACCAATATCCACCTGGATCACTTCTATGCTTGTGGTGCCATATGAGTGTCATGATAACAAACTACGAAGTTTACGAGATGCCGAAAGAGTCACACCCAAGCATGGGGAATGCCTACCACCTGCCACTGCATAGCCTCTGGAAAATCCTCAACCTAAACCATCATAATCCTTAGTGTCAAATGAGATAGGTTGCCTTACACGTTTTGAAGGACTCTCTTTGCATCCCCTCCCTTTTCCTCATCTCTCCGATGACTCTGACGATTTCATGGAAGTCTGTCCAGTCGTCGTAGACCTACGTCTGTGCCACATACATGTCTAATTAGTACTTAACATAATCCAAAAATATTTTTGTTTTCCTATACAAAAATAAAAAAAATGAAATATTTAAAAAAACTTTGACATACCTATGTCTCTGTAGGCAATCCCTGGTGGTAATGGCATGTCGGTATCCCCTATGAATTCGATCCATGTGTAAGGGTATTCATCCAGATCTATGACCTACCGTCTCCACCAGAAGAAGAAGTCATCGTTGTAGGGTGTTGGAACCTTACCTCCCCGCTGCCACCTCATCACCTGGATCCACCGTGCCATGGCTGGATCGCGAGGTCCATGCAAAATGATCTCAAATCTAGGTCCCAAACCTGGAACCCACTTGAAGAAAAAGCTACACAAGATAGAAGTGAACCCAAAGTTCCTCTTACTACCCTATTTGCATTCTATCAACTGGCTATTCATGTTAGCAAGTAGTGAGGTGCACCATTCGTACACCGTGGGCCTCAAGCACTCTACTGAGTAGAACATAAGAGAACTTGATGCCTAGTGCAAAGAGGTCGATACTATGATCCCTGCCAAAATGAGGACAACAATATTGAGACTTAGATTGTTTATCGCTCGAATGAGGATTTGACTCCCGACCTTCTTGGTCCCTACAATGAAATGACCATCTATGTATTCCTCTATTTTCATACCGCTCCCAACTCCCCGGGCTTTGAGGTTAACCACCTCACCCTGACACGACAACCCTGTCAAGAAATAAATGTCCTCGACTTCAATCCTTAATGGTTGCCCATCAAGGTTGAAGCTCTCACTATGTGGATCCCAGTAATCCACAAGCAACTATATCAATCTCACTTGGGCCCTCATCCCTTTGAGAGCCCAAAAATTATATAGCCCACATATTTTCAAAGACTTTTGGGCCCCTAGATCTCTCTCCACTGCAACATCTACCTCCTCATGTTCCCTTTCCCTCCACTCTAGCACCATCCTACAAGAGAAAAATCCTTTTTTGAGTTAGCAATCACTAAAAAACAATGTTTACGAACATATACGTGGGATTTAGTGTTCACAGTCACGTATAGGGATAGGTATAAACTGGCTTTCTTTTAGACAACCATGTATAATCATGCGTATATGCGACCCGATGAATGGTAGCCCAAATACACCTAAAGTTTTCATTTACGCCCCAAATAACTTAAAAATTGGAACCAAATTACAAAATCTAATCCACTAAAAATAAAGAGGAGAGGAAGAGGAATTACCTAGTCCAAATGGTTGTCGATTCCCTCACTCGTAGCTCCTGCAATCACCAGTTGAAGTTCAAAGGTAATTTGGTCAAAAATCCACTATTTAGGTAAAAAATACAAATGGTATAGTAAATTCGTTTTTTTAAACTATTTATAGCAAAATTTTACCCACTTTGCATAGTTTTGGATAAGATTTTCACCTAATGGGCTAATATGACAATGGATTGAGTTGGTTTTTGTAGTTTTATCCATATATTCTTGCGGTTTTCAACGTTATGTTGCCCGTTTGTAACTTTGGACAAGTATTTTTTCTACCCAGCATATAGGATAGGTATCCATTCCATCATACACACTTGCATCATCCTATGACTGTCATTGATATGCCTTAGGTACAAATGCATTTTATAGCGACACAAAACCTTCTATCTGCAAGTTGCACCACTACAACCTATGTACATCGGGATTTGGCCCAAAATTAAAAAATGGTGTTGGGTTTCCATGTCACGTCATGAGATCAATGATCCTTGACCTTCCATATACTGGAAACATTCCAAATCGACCCTTCATTTCAACTTGAAGGCTACAAATGGTCCAAATCTGAGTTATGGAAAAGAGGAGAATAATTCAACTTTGAGAGCTGATGCAGGAGCATCGCCAACTCATCAAGTGAGCCAGCGCGGAAGCGAAGGACAGCTGGACAAGCCAGCACAAATTTTTGAAAATGCTTTGGGACTATTGCGCAAATCTTAAATGAGTCATTTAAGAAGAGGCGCACTTGTATATTGTAATGGACCTTGAGCGGATAACTCTCGTCCTTAGGTAGATAGACGACATTTATTTTAGTTAATGCTGGTAGATAGGAATTTAATTTTAGATTTGATAGCTTTAGAGTCCAAGAGGGAAAACGGATATAGACACCCTCATTTTACATTGTATAATAATCAATTCTGGAGGAAGAACATAAGAGCAAGTAGAGAGATGTGTAAAAACACCCATGTACAGGCATTTGAATTAATAGAAGAAAGCTTTGATTCAAACTCATGGTTTGTGTTGTTTCTCTATGTATTGATGCTATGCTCATGAATGTTTGCTTCCTGTCATACATTTTCTTTTATATGCTGTGTATGTGATTTCATGGGTGAATTGAAATCTGAGAGGGTGAGTGAATGAGTTTCAATTGTTTCTCTAATTGAGCCAGAGGATTCCTGCAAGGAGTGCAGTTGAATTGTTCGCAAGGAGTGCGTTGACAGAAGGGTTCAATTAGAGATAGCTTTTTTTCTCATTTCCTCGAAGGTGCAGTTAGGCACAGTGCCGTGCAAGGAGTGCGCAGGCCAAGCTAAGTCTCAGAGTTGTGATTCTGAGCAGAGTATCGGAAGACTGCTGCTGCAGGAGTGCACAGAGTCAAAAGACTTCAACACTGAGACGTCGTTGAAGGTTTGCTGCAAGGAGTGCGTGCAAGAAGTTCTTTGAAGGACTTGAGAGTCGAAAACAAGCTCAGGAGGAATAGGCCTTCGAATCCATTGAAGGATAAGCACAGAGAAGCTACTACTGAAAGTCTAAGGGAAGTGTTATAGGTTAGCGAGCAGGCAGACAAGTTCTGTGGAAGAACCCGTTGTCATTTTGGTGGGATAAGAAAAGGAGAATTGACGGATGAAATCCTTTAAGGAGATTTCACGAAGCTCCGTGGGTTGTTGGATCTCATGGAGGTGCGAGGGAGGTTACAATGTAAGTGTGGAAGAGGTTCGAAGCTCAGGAGGGGCAGAGCCGTCGATCCCGAGTCATAGGGACCGTCAGATCTACACGTGACATCGCATATCGGGGTTTTCAAGGATAGAGAAATATTGCAGTTCGAATTCGCGATCTGCGATTTCCCGATAAGATCAGAACCGTCCATCAGCAGGGACGCGTGTCAGGAGATCCCAGGAAGTCAGGGTTCGGAAAAATATGGGTTTTTGAAGGTGAGAAACTCTTGCAACTTGAAATCGCGAAACGCGATATCCCGACGGAAGAGTTGTGTGGGGCCACAGTCGGAGTTAGTGGAAGACAGGTGGCGTGCCATATCGGGAAAAGGGAAGTTTCGAGTTCATTGACATCAAGATTCATGATCCCACGAATCCTGAAATCCCGACGGAGGTAACGGGAGGTGGAAAAGTCAACCCGCACGTGTGCATCGGTATATCGACATATCGGGAATCGGGGGTCAGCGAGGCAAGTTATTTTCGACATCATAAGTTTTGAAATCCCGACGGAAGGATTCCCGATAGGAACAGGAGGCATTGGCAATTACCCATCGGGTTTTGGGGTATTGCGAAGCACGAGGTGCGTGACCATAGGATTCACGAAATCGCGAAGTCCGATTCCCCGATCATTAAGGGGGATCATTTGAAGTGTTGCTGTGGGTAAGGAAAATTCCTGATAGGGAATTAGAGGAACCTTTGAGTTCTTTCGGCCGTGAGGGAAAGAAGATCCTGTGTGAGCGGGCGTGCTCTGAGGAGTGCGGCTGCGCCAGGCTTGGTATCAAAGCAGGAATATCTCGTTGCTTTGTGTAGCAGAGGAGAAGAGAAATTCACCATGCCCCCGAGGAGAGAAAGACAGTCACCTGATCTAGAATATAGGGAGGTGAGAAGAAGAGGCAGATAGGTAGCAAATCCAGAAATGGAGAGACAAATGCGAGATCTCCGAGAAAGACTCGAAGATATGGAGACCGCGCAAAGATGCACAGTTAGTGCGGGGGATTTTAGCGATTCAGAGGATGAAGTTGAGGCTGAACGCGAGGAGGAAGTTGCAGCTGAAGATGCAGCCAACGAGCGGTTGATTAAAGCTATTGAAAGGATGGGTGCAAAGGCAAAGATGGACATTCCAGTTTACGAGGGAAATCTGGATGCAGAAGAGCTTCTAGATTGGATTAGAGCTCTAGACACCTACTTCGACTATGAATATATCGAAGAGGAAAATAAGGTCAAGCATGTTGTTACACGCTTGAAAGGACATGCAGCCTTATGGTGGGATGAGCTACAAGCTGATAGACGTTGCAAAGGAAAGAAGAATATTAAGAGTTGGGATCGAATGATCGCAAAGATGAAGGCAAAGTTCATCCCAAGAGACTATCAAATTACTCTGTTCAGGAGGATGAAGAACCTGAGACAGAAGCTGATGACAGGGAAAGTATACACTGAATATTTCTATCGATTGAACATAAGAGCAGGTCATCAGAAGAGCGATGATGAGAAGGTTTCCAGATATCTGAATGGTCTGAGATACGACATTCAGGATGAATTAAGGATGGTAACCATCCGAACGGTGGAGGATGCTTATCAAATGGCTTTGAAAGATGAAGAGAAGTTGAGCCATAAGCAAGGTCAGCGAGGGCGAGGCAGAAGTCAGCCTAGAGGCAAAGCAGTTGCCCAGGATAAATACCAGAAGCCCAAGGAGGAATGGAAGAAACCTCAGGGTAAAGTTGAAAGAGGTGGAACCTCACAGCGAGGGCCATACATCGAACAGAGAGGGCAGCATACAGAGCAGAGCGGGGGATATGCTGATGACAACACCTTTCCTCATACTAGAGGTAGAGGAAGAGGAAGAGGTGGAGTAATCACATGCTTCACATGTGGAAAGAATGGGCACAAGTCTTACGAGTGTCCAGAGAAAAAGAAGGACATTGGAGAAGCTCACATCACCGAAGCGCAGAGGCGGGATGTTGAGGCTGAAGACGCTGAAGGCGGAAGATCGCTTATGATGTGTAAAGTCCTTTTGACACCTGAGAAGGAGGTGCAGGAAAACTCAATTCAAAGGACCAAACTGTTCAGAACAACTTGCAAGACCAAGGATAGGGTGTGCAAGGTTATCGTGGATAGTGGTAGCACGGATAATCTTGTATCTACAGAGATGGTAGAAAAGCTGGAGCTGGAAACGACTGATCATCCCAGTCCATACAGAGTTTTGTGGCTACAGAAAGGACACCAGGTAACTGTTACTAAACAATGCTTGGTTGAATTCAAAATAGGAGGATATAATGATAAGATCTTATGTGATGTTATTCCCATGGATGTATGTCATTTATTGCTGGGTAGACCATGGCAATATGAAAGAAATGTGATTCATGATGGGAGAATGAACACATATACCCTGGAGAAGAATGGGAGAACCCATATGTTGCTTCCGATAAAGGATAAGGAGGTGAAGCCGGAAGTAAGAAACACAATACTTCTCATGAGTGGGAAGGAGCTTCTTACAGAGGTGAAGAAGAAAGAAGATCCACAATTCTTTGTGGTCAGAAATTCGAGGATTGTTCTGACTAGCACAAGAGTGGATGATTTACCAGAGGAGATTCAGGAACTGCTGGAAGAGTTTGCTGACATCATAGTGGACGAATTACCTCGTTCGTTGCCACCGATGAGGAGTGTGAGTCATCATATTGATCTCATACCAGAAGAAAGTTTGCCGAATAAAGCCGCGTACAGGTTGACGCCGCAAGAAAATGAGGAGGTCAAGAAGCAGGTCCAGGAGTTGTTGGACAAAGGGTTAGTCAGAGAAAGCTTGAGTCCATGTGCCATTCAAATACTACTCAGTCCAAAGAAGGATGGAGGTTGGAGAATGTGTACTGACTCAAGAGAGATCAATAAGATAACCATCAGGTACATGTTTCCACTGCTGAGAATGGATGATCTGATGGATTGCCTGAGCGGGGCAAAATATTTTTCAAAGATAGATTTGAAAAGCGGATATCACCAGATTCGCATGAGAGAAGGCGATGAATGGAAGACAACCTTCAATACCAACGAAGGGCTGTATGCATGGCTAGTCATGCCGTTTGGCTTGACGAATGCGCCAAGTACCTTTATGAGGTTGATGAATGAAGTCCCGAGGGAATTCATTGGGAAATTCGTCATTGTGTATTTGGACGACATACTGATTTACAGTAAATCAGTGGCAGAACACTTGAAGCATTTGGCTATAGTGATGAGGAAGCTACAGTAGGAGAAGCTGTTGATTAACATGAAGACATATTCATTCATGAAGACATAACTCATTTACTTGGGGTTTGTTATTTCAACAAATGAGTTGAGGATGGATCCAGATAAGGTAGAAGTGATCAAGAATTGGCCATCACCGAGGAATGTATTCGAGGTAAGAATTTTTCATGGTTTGGCTAGTTTCTACCAGAAGTTCATCATGAATTTCAGTGGAATTAGCACAGTGATGATGGATACAGTGAAGAAGCTACATAAGTCTTTTCACTGGACAACAGAGGCTGAGACGAGCTTCAATTTGTTGAAGCAGAAGATCACGGAACAACCAATGTTGGTGTTGCCGGATTTCCAGAAAACATTTCAGGTGAAATGTGATGCAAGTGGGTTTGCCATAGGAGCAGTCTTAAGTCAAGAAGACAGACCAGTTGCATATTTCAGTGAGAAGCTCGATGAGGCAAAACTGAAATACTCCACGTATGATAAAGAATTTTATGCTATCATACATGCACTGAAGAAGTGGAGGCATTACTTAATCCCAAAAGAATTTGTATTGTACAATGATAATCATGCATTGCAGTTTGTGACTCAACAGGAGAAGTTGAATCAGAAACATGCTAAATGGGTAGAGTATATGCAGAATTTCACATTTGTGATTAAACATATTTCGGGTACTGCTAACAAAGTGGCTGATGCTTTGAGCAGGAAGTGTTTGTTGTTGCAGGAGTTCAGAGTCAAAACCTTAGGTTTTGATAATCTCAGGGACATGTACGCAGGAGATGCAGATTTTGCAGAAGCGTATGAGGCAGCTGAGAATCTAGTTCCCAGAGATAGGAGTCCTTGGATAGACTATATGATCCATGAGGGATTGTTGTTCAGAGGAAATCAACTATGTATTCCAAAATGCTCCATGAGGGAAAATCTGTTGAAGGAGAAGCACAGTGGTGGCTTAGCAGGACATTTCGGTCACAACAAGACATTCGCGAAGCTGAATGAGTCATACTTTTGGCCGGGAATGCGAGTAGATATCAAGATATTTGTTGACAGATGTAGAGTTTGCCAGCATTCGAAGGGGAGGAAGAAGAAATACAGAAGCATGGACAGACCGTGTAGGAGCTCATGGACAAGAGCCCATGAATGTTTTCAAGCTGAAGAGTATGATGCAGGAGCATCGCCAACTCATCAAGTGAGCCAGCGCGGAAGCGAAGGACAGCTGGACAAGCCAGCACAAATTTTTGAAAATGCTTTGGGACTGTTGCGCAAATCCTAAATGAGTCATTTAAGAAGAGGCGCACTTGTATATTGTAATGGACCTTGAGCGGATAGCTCTCGTCCTTAGGTAGATAGACGACATTTATTTTAGTTAATGCTGGTAGATAGGAATTTAATTTTAGATTTGATAGCTTTAGAGTCCAAGAGGGAAAACAGATATAGACACCCTCATTTTACATTGTATAATAATCAATTCTGGAGGAAGAACAAAAGAGCAAGCAAAGAGCTGTGTAAAAACACCCATGTACAGGCATTTGAATTAATAGAAGAAAGCTTTGATTCAAATTCATGGTTTGTGTTGTTTCTTTGTGTATTGATGCTATGCTCATGAATGTTTGCTTCCTGTCATACATTTGCTTTTATATGCTGTGTATGTGATTTCATGGGTGAATTGAAATCTGAGAGGGTGAGTGAATGAGTTTCAATTGTTTCTCTAATTGAGCCAGAGGATTCCTGCAAGGAGTGCAATTGAATTGTCTGCAAGGAGTGCATTGACAGAAGGGTTCAATTAGAGATAGATTTTGTTCTCATTTCCTCAAAGGTGCAGTTAGGCATAGTGCCGTGCAAGGAGTGCGCAGGCCAAGCTAAGTCTTAGAGTTGCAATTCTGAGCAGAGTATCAGAAGACTGTTGCTGTAGGAGTGCACAGAGTCAAAAGACTTCAACATTGAGGCCTCGTTGAAGGTTTTCCGCAAGGAGTGCGTGCAAGAAGTTCTCTGAAGGAATTGAGAGTCGAAAACAAGCTCAGGAGGAATAGGCCTTCGAATCCACTGAAGGATAAGCGCAGGGAAGCTGCTACTGAAAGTCTAAGGGAAGTGTTACAGGTTAGCGAGAAGGCAGACAAGTTCTGTGGAAGAACCCGTTGTCATTTTGGTGGGCTAAGAAAAGGAGAATGGACAGACGAAATTATTTAAGGAGATTTCACGAAGCTCCATGGGCCATTGGATCTCACGGAGGTGCGAGGGAGGTTACAATGTAAGTGTGGAAGAGGTTTGAAGCTCAGGAGGGGCAGATCTGTCGATCCCGAGTCATAGGGACCGTCAGATCTACACGTGACATCGCATATCAGGGTTTTCAAGGACAGAGAAATCTTGCAGCTTGAAGTCGCGATCCATGATTTTCCGATAAGATCAGAACCGTCAATCAACAGGGACGCGTGTCAGGAGATCCCAGGAAGTCGGGGTTCAAAAAAATCGAGGTTTTCGAAGGTGAGAAACTCTTGCAACTTGAAATCACGAAACACGATATCCCAATGGAAGAGTCGTGTGGGGCCACAGTCAAAGTTAGTGGAAGACAGGTGGCGTGCCATATCGGGAAAAGGGAAGTCCCGAGTTCATTGACATTAGGATTCGCGATCCCGCGAATCCCAAAATCCCGACGGAGGTAACGGGAGGTGGAAAAGTCAACCCGCACGTGTGCATCGGTATATCAACATATCGGGAATCGGGGGTCAGCGAGGTAAGTTATTTTCGACATCATAAGTTCTGAAATCCCGACGGAAGGATTCCCGATAGGAACAAGAGGCATTGGAAATTACCCATCGAGTTTCGGGGTATTGCGAAGCACGAGGTGCGCGACCATAGGATTCGCGAAATCACGAAGTCCGATTCCCCGATCATTAAGGGGGATCATTTGAAGTGTTGCTGTGGGTAAGGAAAATTCCCAATAGGGAATTAGAGGAACCTTTAAGTTCTTTGGGCTGTGAGGGAAAGAAGATCCTGTGTGAGCGGGCGTGCTCTGAGGAGTGCGGCTGCATCAAGAGCAAAGTTACTTGGGAGAAATTATTCACTTCACATTGAGTCTGCATCCCTTTGTCCTTTAAGTCTGAACACATGGTTCAACCCCCAAGCTCTTCCCTTCTTGATTGAGAACCTCGTTGTCTCTCTTATATGAGATTTCCTTTGGTGGAGGATTGAAGTGGTGGAGGCCCAGCTGGAAGGAACTTAGTTTCTCGGTTCTGAATTGTGTTGACACGTAAGTTTGTAATTCATTCACTTATGATGATTAAATTTTAATAGAAATACTTTTTTCTCGTCCAATTAATATCTTGTGAATATTTGAATTGTTATTCCATGGGCGTATTTGTTATGAATGTTGATGGATTATGCTATTGGATGTGCTAACATTATATATTATCACCATATGCTTGCATTTCTTGGTTGTTGAGGACTAGTTGCAGGTGTATCGCTTTAGGTCAAGTGCTCAATAGTGGACTTCATCGAACGTCTGGACGAGGTAGGCATTTTATCTTGTCTTGCTAACATATTTGTTTATATAGCATACTTGAGATTAGAGTTGATTTCTGTAGTCATTTCCATCTGTTGTGGTTTACCCCTATCCATAGAGATATTTTCCTCGTAACTGTAGCTCGGTGTGTTTTCTGCACTGATGTTGAACTGTGTATTTGACGATCTTGATGGCACTCTGATTGTTGCACCAAAGGCTGGTTGGATGCTATTGCTAGAATCCAAACTATGAAAGGATATGTCGAAGCCACAAGGCTTCCTAACTTGCATTTAGTGCTGCTCGGTACTCTGCTTCTGCTAAAGATAGTGTAATAGCCTGTTGTTTCTTATAGTCCCAAGTGACAGGTCTTGAACCAAGGCTGAAAACATAACCTGCAGTAGATTTACAATCATCAGGGTCACGACCCAATCTGAATCAGTGAAACCGACCAATAAAGGAGTCCCCCCTGAACTGTAATGTATCCCAAATCGAGTTGTACCACGAACATACCGAAGTATCCTTTTAGCTACTTTCCAATGGATTTCATGGGGTGTTTGCATATACTGGGAAACAAGACCAACAACAAAGGAAATATCAGGATGAGTATGATTCAAGTATAAGAGGATACCAACTAACTGACGGTACAAGGTGGCATCAACTTCGAGAGAAGTACAGGTGGCAACAAGCTTGCCTCCAGACTAGAAGGGAGAAGGGGTTGGTTTACAATATTCCTTGTGAAAGTGACAAAGAAGGTCACAAGCATACTTAGACTGGGAAAGAAAAATTCCTTCATTGGTTTGAAAAACATGGAGGCTAAGGAAATAGTGCAAAAAACCTAATTTTGTCATTTCAAATTTCTTCTTAAGGTTGGTTTTCACATGGTTTTTAAATTTTTGAGTCACTACCAGTAAGGATAAGGTCATCAACATAAAGGAAAAGGATTATGAGATGGATTCCTATTTTCTTGGTATAGACATTAGGATCATAATGACATCTAGAGAATCCAGTGTCAATAAGAAAACTGTCCATTTTGGCATACCAAGCTCCAAGATCTTTCTTAAGACCATAAATATATTTCTTAAGGTGAAAAACAAGGCTAGAGTCATTCTGGACATAGCCAAGAGGTTGTTCCATGTAGATTTATTATTGAAAATCCCCATGCAATAAGGTGGATTTAACATCCATCTAATGGACCTCCCATTTATGTGAGGCAACAAGGGAAAGAACAAGGTGGATGGAATTAATTTTGGCTACAGGGGAAAATGTTTCAGTATAGTCAGTTCCTTCAACTTGAGAAAATCCTTTGGAAACTAACCAAGCCTTGTGTCTTTCAACACTTCCATCTGATGCATACTTAGTTCTGTAGACCCATTTACATATGACAAGTTTTCTTCCTTTTGGAAGAGGTACAAAATCCCAAATATCGTTTTCCATTAAAGAACAATACTCTTCATTCATTGTTGTATCCCAATCTGGATGACTTGAAGCTTCTGCAAATGTCTTTGGATCATGAGTCTCTGAAAATTGAGCCAAAAGAGAAGAGGCTTGCTGGAACTGTAAACATGTCCGACACTAAAGGATCAATGAAAAGATTATCGTTTTCTTCTTGTGTTGAATAGGCTCATCTAGGAAGCGACGATGTTGGTGCTGGTTCAGGTTCAATGGACTCATCTGGAGGAAGGTGAGAAGGAGGTGGATTTTCATCCTCACTATCATCATCTGAAGAAGAAATCAAAATAGGAACATAAGAAGGAACAAACGCCGAAGATGGCTTGCAGGCCAAAGAAGGCACAATCATCGAATTAGGCTCGTAGGCCAAGAGATTTTCATCAAATTTAATATCTCTTCGAATAATAATTTCATTACAATGTGGTTGAATAATTCTATAACCTTAGACATCTTCATAATAACCAACAAATATACACTTCTCACTTTTAGGCTACAATGCTTTCCTTTTCTCATCAGGAATGTGAGCCCATGCTATACTTCCAAATACATGGAAGTGACTTACATCTCGTTTAATTTTAGTCCAAGCTTCTTCCGGTGTTATATTTTTAATAGCCTTTGAGGGAGTGCGATTTACTATGTAATTTTCACAATTAATGGCTTCCACCCAATAATTTAGACTTGATCCCTTATATTGGATCATACAATTAGCCATTTCTTTTAATGTGCGGTTCTTTCTCTCAAAAACACCATTTTGTTGTGGTGTATATGGAACAATGTGTTGCATTTGGATTCCCTATGTAGTGCATTAAATTGTAAAATTATTGTTCACATATTCGCCTCCATTATCTGTTCTTAACCTTTGAATTTGATGTCTAGATTGCTTTTCTACAAGGGCCTTGTAGGCCAAAAACTTGTCAAAAACTTCGCTATTAAGTTTTAAGAAGTAAACCCAAGTACATATGGAAAAGTCATCATTGAAAGTTAATAAATACTTGCACCTAGAAAAAGAACAAGAAAGTGGAACACACAAGTCACTGTGAACAAGCTACAAAAGGCCTGAGGCGTGCCAAGAAGCACATTTGTTAAAACTGTCCTGATGATGTTTGCCGAGAACACAATCGACGCTACCACCATATCTGCATGAAATAAGAGGAAGACCAATCACCATCTGTTGATTACATAGTTGCTGCAATGAATGATAATTTAGATGACCAAACCAGTGATGCCAAATGTTTCTCAAGTCATCGCTATGAGAAACAAAAACTGATGGAAAAGATGATGACCCAAAGTTGTTAAACTTGTACAACCTGGTAATATCATCAACAATTCCAGTTGCAATAACATGCTTAGGATCTTTTAGATCCTTGATTACAACTCGGTGAGGTGAAAACTCTACAGTTTTACCTTCACCTGAATTAGTAATTTGATATACTGATAGAAGGTTACAATAAATATTGATAACACATAATACATCATTGAAATGACCATTATCTACTTGAACTATTCTAAATCCTACAACACTAAGAGATCTATCATCACCAACACATATTTTCTTGGTGTTGCATTCATTTAGAGATGAAAATATGTCTTTATCCTTAGCCATATGATAAGATGCTCCATAATCAATAAGCCACTCATAAGAAGAAGAAGTAGAAGTTGCATTGAAGGAGAAACCAGAAGCATAAAGTGCATGTCCATGAGAAGAAGAAGAAGAAGTAGAATCAATACTGATGTTCTTCTTCTTCATCACTGCTTCTAAATCTTCCATCTTCTTGAAACATTTGGACTCATCATGACCATCTTTATCACAAAATTTGTAATGTCTGCCAGTCTTCTTATTTTTAGATTTTTCTCCCTTGTCACCATTAGGATCTGAAGCTGTCTGAGTGGGTTTGGGACCCTTATGTTTCTTGTAGTTATAGTGATGATGTTGCTTCTTGGGATTCTTGGGTTTATCTTTCTATTGGGCGACTAAAGATTTGTTGGAGGTACTCACAGTGCTGATCACTCCAAGTTGTACAATCTTATCTTTCTCTCTAATCAAAGCATCACAAAAGAACTCAAGAGTGGGTTTTGATAAGATTTCCATAGAGCCCCTCTCATAGAATAAAATGTAGATACAAACACAAAATATGCACTACCTATCTTAGAAAGAATAATATAGATGCAATTCTCTTCCTCCATCTTTATCTCACATTCTTCACATAAAATTCTGAGTATTTTAAACTTATATACATAGTCTTCAATGCAAGAAAAATCATTTGGACTTAAAGTCGGTGTTTGATTTTCTAACTGATGTGCTAGAACAATATTGTGTTTACCAAACACAGATTCAAGTTTTTCCCAAGCTTCATCGGGGTCATCAATTTCTTTAAGGTGGAACCTTAAATTAGAAGATATGGACATTCCAATCAGTTCACATGCTTCGTCACTCCTATTAGCCCATTTGACTTTCTTATCAACACCATTGGGTTCTTTTTCCTTTCCCAAGGTAATCCAGTACAAGCCTCACTTCTTAATAAATCCTTCATATAATATTTCCATTGGAAGTAGTTAGTGATAGTAAGAAAAAGATTACTGGAAGAAGCCATATTAAATATGTAGATAATATGGATTAAAAAATGAAACTGATGATCTGGATGGAAAAATCTCAAAAAATTAGGAGGTTTTAAAAAAAACGACACTAAAAATGGACTTTGGATGTGAAAGTTATTCCCTTTTAAAAAAGCATAAATGATAACTAAAGGACCATGTGGTGGTGTAAATTGTTTTATGAAGTGACCCACTTTTATAAAAATAAGTGGGGATCACTTTTAAAATGAAGTTACTTTATAAAAGAAAACTTCATGCAAAATAAGTAACTCTAAAATAAAATATCAAATCTACTTATAGTGATTCACTTTTATACTTGAAGTGAAATACACTTTACAATAGATCATGAACTTTTTAAAAAAAAGTAACAAAAATAGAGACTTGAACTCAAGACCTCTTACTTAATAAGACAACTTTTAACCAATTGGGTTAAAAAAACATATTGTATTGTTTCGTAGGAGGATTGGGGGTGTTTTTGTTGTGGAAGATGACCTTGGAGAGTGTGCAAAAAAAAAACTCTTTTCACACAATTTTTTTTTGCTTCTCGATGACAACAAGGATTAGATCTCGGTTAGCTTACCTAGAAATACACTTTTTCATTTCTATTTCTGATTTTCTGAGATCTCACAAGGCATAGGGAAAAACAAATACGTAGATCTAAAAGAGTAGCAACCCAGAAAAAAAAAAATATAAAACCAAAATAAAACCGAAATAATACTCTGCAAAAATTTAAAAAGGGCGTATTCATGCTTTATACCTCCAGATCTAGCTGAAATGATTGTATCTTGGGAAAAGAGAAACCTTTTCATGTGAAACAGAAATGTTCCTAATTGAAACGAGCGCTCTAGACGCAATGGAACAATCCTCTCATCTAAGAAATGTATGAAAATGGAAGAAAACAGAGATGAGGCAACTTGGTTTCACCATCTTGATCTACAACAAAAGCATGTCTTCAAACAAGATCTAATACTATGTTCAACAACACAAGTATTCCAATAGAGGAAGAACACCTTCAGTAACCACTCACACAACCAGATCAAATATCAACACACCGATATTTTGACGTGGTAAAACCCTATGGGGAAACATCCACAACTCAAACCAACGCGACCACTTGGAGCATTTTATTAATGCAAAAGAAAAATATTACAGAGATATTTTTACAAGAGAGTTTCTCACAATATATCATCGAAAAATGACCCTCCATGCTCTTTAAATAGATATCATGGACCAGTCGTGTGTTAATCCATGGATCAATGGTCGTTAAGATCAAAGAGAATATGAACTGTCAGATCACTCTATGTCAGGAACATATCATGACTGTCGGATTTCCTAACTACAAATGCATACTAATGCATGCCCAAGAAACACACTAAGAAACACACTTTTACCTAACGACTCATTAGACCAAGTAGAGCTTAACTAACTCCTAAGTGTCTAAATATCCTAACAATAAGGAACATTTTATAATATTCAGCTAATCAACTTGCAAGAGGATCTAGAATATAATTGATAAGAAATACAATTAACAATTTGAGAGAGGAGAAGAGAAGAAGAATTATTGGAGCAATGTAATTCTCATTAACTTGTTGAGAGAATAATGATAATC
>ML845285.1:43831-66470 GCA_009831015.1 Picea engelmannii
AAATGAATAATTATATTTCAATATTAAATTAATTATATTTAATGTATAACATTATGAAATTTCAATCAATCATCTCCAAGCATAATTTCTAGAAATAATTTCCATAATACAAAGAATAAAGTTTGATATGTCGTCAATGTGAAGTTTGACAGCCTATGCTTGGCTCTGCAACTCTGACCGTTGCGCACACACATTATGAATCCCTCTCTGGGAGGGGATCCACCTTCGGATTCCCTGTCCCTTGACATGCAAACCTTTCAAGCCCTAGTTTCATCCTTAAAAGAAACCTTAAATAAAAATAAAAATAAAATCCTTAAAAGAAACTTTTTTTTTTTAATACATGCATCCACCTTTAAATCATTGGCCATTCACACATATATCCACTTTAATAAAAAAAACTCAAGTACAAAAAAGCTCACACTCATATGTATAAAAAAGCTCACGCTTCATGAAAAAGAACCTTCACGATTTGCTCAATGGAGGAGGCCCCTTTTTCAATGCTCCAAAAACTTATGCTTTACCAAAGCTCACACATTTCAAACCCATGCAAATCGTGGCACCCTTTTGAGAATGGTGGATCGGCCCTCACGATCTCCTCTGACCCTCACTCGCCCATGGCCTGCAAAAAAACCACGGGCAAACTTTCACCTCTCTCACACGTCAACCTCACACATTGCAAGGCAAAACGGTCAGTGCTCCTCAATCTGGAGAAGGGGAGCGCTAGAGCTGTCATAATAACACAGGGGGGCGCTGGTAAAATGGGGGTGCAGGTAAAATCTAGCAGCGTTGTTGGAGAGTTGATGAGGGAGCGCTAGCACTAGCGCCAAAGTGCTCTCAGATGGATAGATAGGGAGCACGAGGAGTTTAGAAATTTTAATTTCATAAGTGTGAGGGTGTTAGCGCTCCTCTAACACTATATAGGGGGGCGTTGGTGATTTTTCCAAATCAATTTCGAGATATTGCTCTTGGATCTCGCCTCCTCAGAGAGTTGGATCTCTCAGATCTCTTATTCACTCTGATACCAACTTAGAATTATGAGAAACAAACACAGGTGAGGCTACACTCACAATTTATATTATTGAATGAGGACTAATTACATCATTATATAGGAAATGACTCTACTTAGTCGATTACAACAAACCACATAAAACTAGGATCTACATTAAGTGAAGTAGAGTTCAACTATGCAACTGACTCTTGCTCCATTATTTCCAAGTGTGTGTTCCACCAAGTTGGCATCCTCCTTTAGCTTGTTCGTCTTACCATATATGTATATATATGTATGTACACACACACACACATATGTGTTCACTCCCATACTTGAAACATTGCACCGTTTGGTGTTTTGGTCAAGTCGACCCATCAACTCATCATATGGCTTGCCCAAGGCATAACTAGGACACGACTTGTCCATTCGTTGGCTTCATCCATGTCCCCCAACTCGTCTTTGTCCAAGTTAGCACTGCTCATGCCTTACACAATCCGAGCTGGCATTTTCCTTATGCAAACTCATCTCATCGAGCTAGTGTCTTCCGTAAGTAAATGCGCGAGTATCTTTGGGTTGGCATGTCCAAGTCATGCCCCAAGGTACTCCTACTCACTTCCTATATGAGATGGTCGCTACTCCACCTTGCCAAACTAAGCACGCTCTTAGACAACTTGTCAACGGGTCATGTCTCCAAGTCCGTCACCTTAATGTGCATCCCACCTGTGTGTCGGAGGCCTTACAACTATGATCTCAACCCTCTATGCCCTCACATGCACAAATTTCTCAACCTTTCATTTCTTTTTGAATCAAATAGCATTTTAATTTCATGCCCATTGTATCTATCTTGGATTTGGCTTCAAAGCATTTCCATTTCCCTTTCATTGTGGTTTATCAAATACTTCAATGCGTTGTCATTGCTACCTTATTCATTATTCCTCCCATAATCACATGTTGGAATGTGCCTTCTCAAGTACCTTGGCCCAACGTTAAAATCTCTCTTTTGGATCTTAAAATCCTATGTTGTTTTACCCTCTTAAAACCCTATGCTTTATTCATACACATGTCGACCATACATATCCTTTCAACTATTAACATAATCCATACCAAATTTTCGAGTCAAAACCTGTACATGTGGACTAGACCTGCACAATTTCCTCCTCTCACCATGAAATAAGAACCCAAAGAACCAGTATTGTTTGGCTAATTCGTAGGTCAAAATATGCGCAAAGACCAACGTAAGATCCAATCGACCGGTTAGCCATGGTGATGAAAAGGTTATATCACCCGACAAACAAACAAAAAATGAAGCCTGATGGAATGCATCTTCACTTGCAGCACCATTTCATATTTCTACGGGCTCGTTGCAAGTCAAAGACAAACCAAGTCTTAAATGACGAAAGTTTTGGTATGGTTGACTTGAAAAATTAGTCCCAGATTAATGTTACAATAGATAAACAAACCCCCCGGATGGGGTGACACGCGGCGACGCCTCGCCACATGGCTCAACATCAAGCCACAGTTTAAATGTTGATGGCCGCCACCCATCCTCTCCGCATTTACGATGGTAGACGGCCATTACAACCGCTATACGGAGGAGGGACTCCTCCCTCGTGCGAAAGCTCTCGCTCAGACTGCACTCAATATGACAGGGTTATGGGAAGCTAGGCGAATCCGTCATTTGGTAATTCGAAAATTCGAGAGCCTGGACAGAGCTGGTTCGCTCTTGTTTTGGACCTCCCCGCTGGTTGGGAGCTCTAGTGCAGCTCTGGTTCCCTCTCGTCTTGGCTCACTTTCATTTTGGTGCATTCTCTCTGTATTTTTATCCACCCCTCATTAACAATGACAAGGAAGCGAGGCAGGTCTCGCCGAGGCTCGGCCTGATACACCCACAAAGAGAAAAGGCAAAGGAGGAAGAACCTAGAGCGCGCTCTGTCGATGACGACTTCCATTCTCCGGCAGAGGGCACGCGCTGACCAATTGGCACTACATGCCATTATCGTTGAGCCTGGGACAGAGCGTAGCATTCATACCATGGAAATTGAGCCGGGAAGCAGTCTAGAGGGAGGCGTTGCAGACGAGTTTCCAACCTGCTATGTTGACGAAACGTCGTACCTGGAGGAATTAGCGACCACCCTGGAACCCCAAGCCATGGTGCCGGATATACAGGCTGGTAGCGGTCCTAAAGACGAGCCGGCAGGCGAATTCCCTGTTTGTATTGTTGAAGAGATACCATGGACGGGTGACTATAGCCCCACCAGCCATGTTGAGAAGGCAACGAATGAGGATGAGGCTCAAGACAATGCATGCACAGAAAGGAAGGTGGACGAGACTAGAGCAGGGATGAAGGTGGATGCGACTGGAGCAGGACTGAATGTGATCGAGGCTAGAGCAAGGATGAACATGGAAGTGGGGAACGAAACCTTCGACGAAGCAAGTAATCATGACTTGCATGGTCCACTCCTCCGTGCAGAGCATCTGGCTCTGGTGTTCAAACTACGAGGCCACATGGCAGACCAAGAGCACAGAGCCCTCCTCATGGGACAACGTCTGGACTTGCTCCTTGATGCGTACTCCAACGCTCCGGCAAAGAGGAAATGTCCATTGTGTGCGCAATCGTTCTCCATCCCAGCTAGATCCACGTGGCAGACAGGCAAGGGCGACAGGTCACCGGGTATCTAAGTTCTCCTATGCTAGTTTGTTTTATGTTTAATCATGTTGTTGCTACATGTAAACTTGAACTATGGCCAGCTGTCTTGGTTTCCTTCGGGCAGGACAGAGGGAAAAACAGTTTTTAGCTTACCCTCCTAGACTCATCTCACTCTAAACTATGCTGGTTTCCGGTAAAACGACAACATTTTTGGTGGCTTAGGACGACTATATGACTATATCTCTGTGTATTTTGTCAATGTTTCTCTGATAACTTAATATAGCAGGTACTATCTTTTTTACTTGAAAAAAAAAAAATAGATAAACAAACCCTTTGTCTAGGCACCATTTTCTTTCCTATGCTCTTCACTCATTTTCTTTGTGATCTCTTTACATGTTTATATTGAAAATGGTAATTCTAATTTTTAGATAAATATATTATATAATTTAATAAAAAAAGATATGTAATTTAAAAATTCATGTTGGATAATTTTCAAAATATTATGGGATACAAGAATCTCTCATCTTTATCACAATAAGAGGATTCATCTTTATCACAATAAGAAGATTAAAGATAAAAAACATTTTTTTTTAAAGATATTATAAATCAATTCTAATCTAATTATCATCATAACTTATAAATAAAATAAATAAATAACATTAACTTTAATTTATTTACAATTACTTAAAATAAACCAATTCTAATATAATCATCATCATAAATTATAAGTAAAATAAAAAATAAAATTACAGTTACATCAAAATTATATATAAATAAACTAATTTGTTACAACTTTTATTTTTTTAAATGTAAAAAATTTAATTTTGATTTTTTCCATCTAAATAAATAATAAATATACTTAAATTATTTCCTTGTAACCTTCCACTCACTTGCAATTAAAAGATCCTTATGTAGGTTTCCACTCACTGGCAATTCAAAGATCATTCATTTAAAATTGGTTCCTTTCTCGACGGTGATATTCAGCATAAACTGATTTATAAACTTATTTCTCTGCACTCAAAAACTTCATTAAAACAATGCAGCGCACAGCCATGGTTCTTAAATAGAGCCATGCTAAAAGGAACTGACATACGAATTCACAAATACAAATCCCATTCGCTTAAAGTAAACAACTCAAGTATAAAGATTGTAAGTTTCTGTGGAGATGATAAGCAGTGG
Organism: Picea engelmannii; assembly: GCA_009831015.1. Taxonomy (NCBI): domain Eukaryota; kingdom Viridiplantae; phylum Streptophyta; class Pinopsida; order Pinales; family Pinaceae; genus Picea; species Picea engelmannii. The sequence continues at coordinate 48,646 of ML845285.1, forward strand.
AATTCAAGTGCCCTTCTTCCTGTTGGTACGAGGATATGCAGATTGTTGTGGTTGTTTACCATATGTATATGTGGTAAACAACCACAAGAAGTTTACCACAGATAAAAAGATATAAGTTAAATAATTTTTTTTAAAAGCATAATGATTCAATGAAGTAATGTATAAGAATAAAAAGAAGAGTATGAATGAAGAAAAATGAATAGACGATAAAGGAAATAAGGTATAAATATAAAAAGAAAAGAATATAAATGAAGAAATAAGGTATAAATATAAAAAGAAGAGGAAAAATGAATAAATAAAATAATTTGAAGAGGGAAGGAAGGACATAAAGCGATATAGGGATATAATTATTAAATGAAATAATTATGTTGATACATAATTAATAAGTTTAATAAATGTAAATATTTTTTTTTTTTTGTGGTGGAGGTGTATCTTTTCAATTTACATTGTTAGAGAGATATGATAAGTGTAGGTGTCAGAAATTTCAATAGTTAAACATATCGATTTAAAAATAAATTTAAATTTAAAATTGGATAGAGCAAGTGCCGGCGTGTCAGGGAGGAATCAAGCAAGTGCCTGCAACGACTGTGTAAAGCTGAAATTGGTAGGTGTTGCTGGTGGAATTAGTGAATGTCTAACAATGATAGGCTGCTGTTGAAAGTAACAGATCAAACAGTTGGAATTAGTGGATCCCCACCAAGTAATCAACTGTCAGCGATAAAATTGCGTGTAGGGTCCGACAATTTTGGGCTTGGAATTAATGGATTTGCCATACAAGCAGCAGATTAATGCTCCACTAAAAGAGATTGTGATATTCTTATACGAGGATAAGATTATTTTGTGATAATTTCAAATAAGGGTTTATATATATATATATATATATATATATATAAACAATATGTTTAATGGTTAAGAATATGTGGATTGAAGGGGTAGAATATGTATATTTGTATAGATTTTTTTTCTTTTGACAGCATAATTCATAAGAAGGGCATAAGAGGTCTTTGCTTCTATAACTCCTTGCTCAATAGCAAAACATATTGAGCAGTTAAACCACCCACTGGAATCTAGAATGAAATCTGTATGGGTAGAGGGTTCTTTATCCCACAAATAAGGGGTCTCATACACCAATTTGTTGTCCTTAAAAATAGATTATTATTATTATTATTATTATTATTATTATGGTTGATTTTAAATACTTTTAAATTTAGTAATTAATATATAATTGATAGGAAAATAATAAATGTTATATAGATTGAGATATAAATTATAAACTTATAGCCACTCAAAAGATTCACATTAACATAAACTATTATATGTTTATCCCTAAATGACTATCATGAGATCTTTGTACAATGCTTCAATGGTAAATCCAATGACCCTTTTGTTCTATAGTATTTATAGAATAAAAATCACTCAAATTCCATTTCTTCTCTTTACAAGTTCTTTGTCTCCAACATCATTGGTGAGGCAAAGAATTGTAGCAATAAAGGTTGTTGAATCCGTAACTTGCACTTACATGATTAACTAGGGAGCATAAGTTTGTAAAGTGTTTTGCATGGACAATGCCTTCAAGACTTTAAGCATTGTTAGTTGTTGGAAAGTAAATCTAATCTAATGAAAGTAAGTAAATTGATTCCTCAACCAACCAAGAGATTATAGCACACTCAAAGAGGAATCATACACCACTCAAAGTAGGAAATCTATTTTATGCAAAGAAATAAATCTAATTATTATATGTTGTTCACACCAACACCTTGATTCCTTAGCCAACCACATGGTCATGGCATGCCGAAGATGAATCCATGAGTAGTTATAACTGTTGAATGAATGCAAAATGAATTCTTTAGTCATGGAACATATAGTTGAAGAATCCATGGATACATGAACACATGCAACAATAGAATAAAATAAATATATCAATGAACATACAACAAAACAATGAAGTAAAACTATGGCCATTAAGAAGATAATAATAAGCAATCTAATCTACGGGGATTCAACAACCGATTGCAACTTTAGAACACATCCTTACTATGAAGCAAGCAATATGTTGAATCCCTTAAACAAAAATGCTACTTATAGCAAGCAAATGGAAATAATAAATCCAAACTCAAAAACTCACTCCTGAAAACACATAGAAAGTAGGAAAGCTTTCGTGATCCCAATCTTACAAGCATGCATGAAAGCAAGCAAGCAGAGCTGGAAGGGTAGAACTAGAAGGGTGAGCTTCTGCTCAATACCTACCTAACTGACTGAAAGGAGCCTTCCACTATCTGTTTTCTTTCTTCCCTCAATTCCCTCTCAACGTAGAAAAAGAAAGAAAGTAAGTGTTTTCATGACCAATGTACATTTTATGGAGGGAGGTGGAAAAGAGTGGGAATCAACGGGTTACTTGTTGGGGTCCATGCCTTACTAAAGTCGTTGAATCAAACTACCGAGCTACCTAGGAAAGGTAAATTTTTTCCCACCCTCCTCTTTTTATTATTTAAGCGGATCGGGCGTACAAAGGACATCAGGTGGAATATGGAGAGGTGGGGTGGGAGTGCCTTCTATTTCGATCTCCATCCTTTAATCACATGGACGAAGCATCTCCGTATTGGGAATGGTTTACAAAGCCAAATGAAGGAAAATTGATCTCAGATCTTTCTAGTATGATTGCTCATCTATTCTATTCTACATAAATTAATTTAAATACATAAATGAGCTCAAATATATTGTGGAACAGACCTTAGGTAATTTGTGGTTCTCTTCAACAAAATTCTTACAAGTCAATGTTTCTTTCCAAAATGACCAATTGATTTGATTTCTATAACTATTTGACCTGTTGCATGGATACCTTAGCTATTTTCTATCATGCTTACTATGTCATGTAGTGAGAGGCACATTCCCAACCCTATAATGTTGGATTGTGAGATTTTGTAATAACTCTTTCCTTCATGACACATTCTGCAATATCAATCCATTCCCTGAGATAGATGTGAATTATATGGCACATGCATACTTAATTCTTTAGAAAAAATTCACCTGCAATAATCGATAAGAGGCCAAAGATTCAGATTCATTAGCGGAACAAAATTTGTTAGCAATATTTGATAGGAGGCTATAAAATCATATTAGTTAGTAGAACAAAATTCATTAGCATACTATTTTGTAGCATATGGAAATAACACAATTGGACTAAGTTACTCCTGAAACACAAATAGCCCATCAATTTTATCTCATGATTATGCCAAACACGTCAATTCACAAAAAAATACTAGATAAATTAAAATAACTAATAATTGATAATTTCATGACAATGTTTTAGGTATGGAAAGAGATATTTGGGAGCTTATGGAAGTTAGAATAGTCAAGAATGGATGACCAAAAGTAGGCAATTCAGGGGCTCATCCTACCTCCCAATTGAAAGGGTTGCATGTCCTTTTTGCATTGAAAGGAAGGAATGTAAGGGGTAGGAGTACTAATTGGATGATTCAAATTGTTCTCTTGTCGTGGAATGTTATTTTCATTCACTATTGATTGTATTTCCCCAGTAATGAATACATTTTGTAGACTTTCTTCTATTTTTTTCACCTTACAACGTTGTTTTCATTGTTTTCAACACTCAACAACTTTGTTTTGATTACTTAAAGCATTCCACAATAAATATATTCGTCACTCCCAACACTCCGCAACACTATTTTTATTACTTTTATGACTCTACAACATTGCTACATAACTTTACAACACTCCATAGTACTTTGTTATCTCCCAAACCTACACTTGATGGCTATGAAAATACATTTGAGATGTGTTGGCATTAATGATACTCGAAGCTAATGTCTTCATTCTCATGAATTAATTTTTTCCCCAATTTGATTCACATGTGCTTCCCTTCAAATATCACCAAATGGCATACCCTTAGTACATAAGGAGTTGTACAATTTATGAAGTTGGCTTGATATTTCCAACAAGAATATGAAGTCGATCACTTGCAAATTGTAGGAGGTCGTGAAGGACATTTTTCAGCTATGTTGATGTCCACTACTCATTATATTAGAAGGCAACCTCTACTCTAGTAGTTGAGAATATAAAAGTGAAGCAATTACTATAATACCCCAAGGGCATGCCCCAGTTATATTATGAATTGTAATCATGTTTATAGGCTGGTCAGCCAAGTGTATATAAGTTGGTGGGCTTATGTGTTTATTAGGCCGGAGAGCTTAGGTGTTAAAGGCCAAGAGCCTGATTTTGTATATGTAATTATGCAGATCATTAATAAAATATAAACATCGCTGCGTGTAGATCGACCACGGAGAAAGAGTGATGGGGGACTAATATTCCACAAGGCTGGGTAAGGGAGAGGGGGCTGAAAGTTTGGAAAGAGGGGCTAAGATTAGGGGCTTAAGTCCTTGAGAATAATAATTTATTATTATTCCAAAAGTTGTGTGAAAGACATGTTTTTATCCTAAGTTCTTGGGAAAGGGAACGAGTGCGAAGTGGAGCACATGCAGCTCCAGGAAGACAATTGTCGACCTGGGCACATGCAGTTAAAGCTGAAGCGTCAGCTTGTGTTGGGCTCAGTCATTCTTCCATCCTCTGTCTGAACCAAAGACCTCCACATCGACCTCTGCATTTTTTCCCCGCACCCTGAAACCAGTGGGAAAAACCCGTGGACTGATCCGTCGTCTAACTTGTTCGACCTCTGCATACCCTCACGCATCTCGAAAAACATAAACCATGAAGTCATCCTGTGTTGCTTACTGAGAATCCTGACGCATCCTGTAACCGCTTGAGCCTTGCTATGTCTTAGTGTTCGATTGTTACTGTTTTGGGTGTTCATAATCGTTTTCCCTGTTGTTATTGTTGTCACCTGTACCTTGTTGGAACTGAGTCGAAAGTGGTTGAAGAAGTAGGTTGTCAGGCCTGTGAGAAACAATCTCTCTAGGTGAGAGAGGTGGTTGTGGATTGAAGAGGCAGGTTGTCAGGCCTGTGAGAAACTTTCTCCAGGTGAGAGAGTGTGATGTGGAAGTGAGTTCTCCTGGAAGGAGTCCTGTAGCTTCTATAGAGCTCTGAGAATTCCGGTCTGGTCTGTTGCTGAAGCCCAAGGAAAGGGAGGTGAAGCACCCGATGGACTGTGGGACAATGAAGGTGTATACTCCTGGGGTGGGACATGCATGTGGGAAATGAGAGTCTGTGAGCAGTGGGCGTAAGTGGCTCATGGGAGAGAATCCTTCCTCTTAACTCTGTGACTTCCCTATTAACCTTGCCTAGCCTAGGAATCCCTTGCTCGGTGGAGCTTAGTCCCAGCTCGGGGGTGACCTACTGCTAAGAGTGATGAGCAGTGTGGTCTAAGGTTGGGAGATTCATGGAAGGTGTGCACACGATGGTGTTACTCCAGTTGAAAAGATAAGTATCAGTCTGTGCTTGATTTATATGTTATGCATCTCTGTAATGCTTGAATGTTATCATGTATTCCGTTGTGTATATGAACTATTGTTAGTCCCATTGATTGTGTATGGTAGCAGTAATTATGTGATTATTGTGATTAAGTGTTTTAATTCATTAAAATGCATATGTTATACAAGTGTATATTCCGCAGTGGTAGCATTACCCGATCTCTGTGTTATTCGGGGATGTTACAGTTTGGTATCGGAGCTAAGTGAAGTGTCCGAGTAGTGGTGTTGCCCAACCTGTTGGTGCTTGGGGACGTTACAATTACTCTTGTAATGCAATCCATATGATATCTTGCACTCTTTTCCTGCAAAGTATAGTGAACCATTTTGACAGTGAATTTAGAAGAGAGATGTGAGAAATTTTTTATTCCAATAAACATCAAAAAACGATTATAAAAAATGTATATAAAATAGATTTGAAAAGGAGTCATTAAGTAGTTTTCATTTTTAACAAGTCAAGGAGTGGCAACTAGCTTGGACTATCCAAAAATGTTTTGATGATTAATTTTTTTGTATGCTATTGGATTGGAGTGATTCCAAAGATAAATTGAATTATATTTATAAGTATATCTCAAATAGAAACATGTTTTTAAAGTGCATTGAATTGTTATGCCAAATCTACTAAAAAATAACCTACATAACATATTGTTACACATCAAATTTCCTCGGAGCTCGTATGAAAAATTTATGCCTCCCGCAAGTTGACCTACTGTGTTGACCACCATGGTATGAGAGGATGCCACGTCATACCCCATTACTCATGCATATGCGGCTAGCCACGTGAGGAATTTCAAGAATATTCTAGAACTTTCAAAACCCTACCACAATTGAGGGTTGAGGAAGTCAAAAACCTACCCCTAGATGACTATCGGGCTATGTTAAATACCAAGCCACTAGAAGGAGAAGGGGTTCCATTCTATGTATTGTAGTTTGTTCCATAACAGAGAAGAAAAAATGGGCTTGGGAAATTAGAGAACATAATAGAGGGGGGTTAATGTTATGTAGTAGCCTAACAAGCCACAGCGCAGGTAACTCCATAGAGAGTGCCTTCTCCTTTGTACTCGCATTATTTCCATACTAGAGAAAAGAGAGCAGAGTAGCCTCACCTTTTAGCTAGGTTTTCTCCCGTAAGGGTTTCCCAAAGAAAATATTTGTGTTATCTTATGGATGGTGTGTGATTGTAATTTACTATTCTCTATTTTCCTCATTTTATCGAATTCATGCATAAGCAGAAAATCAGTAACTAAATATTTTGGAATCTAAAGGAATTTAACCTTCATAGTGTAGATTTCAATTTCATTTATCATATATGTTGTAACGAACTATTCCAGTAGAATATCCATGGAAGTTTATAGATCATACTGGTATCAGAGCAAGTTTTTATTTTGGGTATTTGTAGGAAGTTGTAGGATCTAGGAATCAACTTAAAGAGAAGTTGAAAAAACCCTATCCATGGTAGACGAGAGTGTTCATAATAACCCTCGAGATCCAACATAAGAGAGATTTGACTGGTTTGAAGCACAAGTTTTCAATGTCAGTCACAATATGAACCTCCTCATGGTGGCTCTAGCAAGAAATCTTAGACTGTTTAGAGATGGTGGAGGCTCTAACTCAAATATCAGATTGGAGGGGAAATCAGGAGATCGGGAAGACTCAGGAAAGGAGTCACGAAAAGGATCTGAGAAAGAGCCGCTGAGTTCAAGTGTCATTAATCCTTCATAGTCACTATTCAAGATGGAAGTGAAAGTGCACATAAAGTCATACCAAGGTGATATCGATGCATTAAAACTAAATCATTGGTTGCAATAACTAGAAGTTTATTTTAGCGCTCACCATATAGATGAAGGGTAGAAGATTTCATTTTCTAGATTGACGTTAGAGGGCCATGCTTTAACCTGATGGGAAAGCCACATGGAAACAATTAGGTTGGAGGGTGATCCAATAGTAACTAAGTGGGAGGACTTCAAAACCCTCATCAAGTCTCAATTCTACCCTATCAGGTATGTAGAGGACAAATCGATCTAGTGGAACTACTTCAGGTAGAGGTAGGGGAAAAGTGTACAAGATTACACCGTCGATTTTAGAAAGATGGTCATCATGCTAGGTATCTCCCCCAAGAACCCAGATGTACACTTCAAGTATCATGGAGGTTTACACAGTCATCTACAAACGCAGGTGATGCTCTTCAATCCAAGGATAGTGGATGAGGTGTGTGTACAGACACGGTACCTAGAAAACATAGGCCAAAAGAAGGGGAAACCAAGTGGTTCGAAACAAAATGAGCACTAGGAAACTTCCAAGGAGGGGAAGAAAAAGTGCAAAGGGGGGAAATATAAGAAGACAACAACCACTACACATTAGTGCAAAGATCCCAACAAGCATTGCAATCATTGCAACATTTATGGCCACATTGAGGAAAAATGTTGGAAACTACATCTAGAGCTAAACCCGAAGAATCACAAGAAGGATGGAAAGACAAAGAACCTTCTAGCGGCAGATTTGAGCAATTAGGTTGAAAGTAGCTCAGATGTGGATGAAAAGATTTCCTGCACATCTGTGTAGAAGGAGGTGAGTTTGAGTAGCCTTCATCGCATGAAGAGAAGAAAATGACCAATCTCTTCCACATCAAGATTCAAGTCAATAAGACCAAGATAGATGTTCTATTCGACTCTAGTTCACAGGCTAATATCATAGTAGCAGATATGGTCAACAAGTTTGGATTGGAGGTTCATGATCATCCTAGCCCCTATCCATTGGGTTGGGTAAATAAAGATGAAAAGATAAAGTTAACGAAAAAATGTAAGATTAAATTTGTTGTAGGTGTTGATTTTATTGATGAAGTGGAATTGGACGTAGCATCCCTTGATGTATGTGGAGTAATATTTGGAAGCCCCTACATGTATATGAGGGATGCAATCTTCATGCGGAGAGCCAACCAATACCAATTGATCAAGGATGGGAAGTCCTACATCATTAACACACATAAAGGCAAGTCAAATATCTCTATGGTAAGTGCCAACCAAGCTAAGAAGTTGATTAGTTCTAGTAATAAATATGCTTTTTTTCTCTTAAGAGAAAATCAGTCTGATGATGAGTCAATAAGAGTGAAGGAATCCCTGTAGGGGTCTACTAAAGAGAAGAAACATCAATTATAGGAGTTGTTACAGGCATACAAAGGAGTGTTCCAGGAGCCTAAAGGGATACCACCTAAGAGGGATGTGGAGCACAAAATAAAGTTATTTCCAGACTCCCCATTGTCGAATATTGAGTTGTATAGATAATCTGTTTTGTAAGCAAATGAAGTGGAGAAGAAGTTGCAGCAGTTGGTGGATCATGGTGTGATTTGACCAAGTACTTCACGTTATGGGTCACCCAACATAATTGTGCCCAAGAAGGATGGGACTTGGAGAATGTGTATTGATTACAAGGCATTGAACAAGATTACATTGAAGAATCGATACCCTCTGCCAAGGATTGATGATCTGTTGGACCAGCTACAACATGCCAAGTACTGCACTAAGCTAGATTTGAAATTAAGATATCACTAGGTACAAGTCAAAGAAGAATATACATGGAAGACCACCTTCAAGACAAGGCCAGGTTTGTATGAGTGGTTAGTTGTGCCATTCAATTTATGCAACGCACCAACTGCATTTATGAGACTAATGAAGGATGTTTTGCACCCTTATCTAGATTCATTTGTTAATGTTTATTTGGATGATATATCGATTTTATAATGCTACCTAGGAGGAGCACATCTCACATCGTATGCAGGTGTTAGACACTCTGAAAAAGAACCAGTTGGTGAAAAATACAAAAAAACGAGTTTTCTTAGTAGTCTTTGGTGTATGTGATAGGTGGAGGGGAGCTCAAGATAGATCCTGCAAATATGGAGACCATCATGAAATGTCCAGTTCCTACAAATGTCACTAAAGTTATTTAGGATTTTTGTTGGGGCAACACAATACTTATGAAAGTTTATAGCTTCATTTTAAGTGGTATCTGCACCACTCCATGCCATAACATCCAGTGGTAAGAGTTTTTAGTGGGGGAAGAATTAACAGGAGGCCTTTAATGAGCTGAAAAAAAAGATCAATTAAGCACTAGTGCTTGCACTACCAAATTTGTAGAAGCCCTTTGAAGTGGAGATAGATGCAAGTGGGTATGCCATGGGAGCAGTCTTGATGCAGGGAGGAAGGCTCGTATGCTATCATTTTGAAGTATTTCATGGGGTGGTTCTCAACTACCCTACCTGCAACAAGGAACTCTATGCCTTGGTACATGCCATAAAAAAGTGGAAGCATTATCTAATGGGCAAGGAGACCATCATCCACATAGATCACCAACTACTATAGTATTTGTAGGCCCATAGTAAGCTACAACAAGCCAAGCATTATGAGTGGATGGGGTTTTTACAATAATTTTAAATTGGTTATAAAGTATAAGAAGGGTAGCACAAATAAGTTGGCAGACATGCTTTCATGACCACCCACATCCAAGACTACAACTTTGGAAACTTTGATGTGTTGATGACCGTTTTGGTCAACAGTTTCTAGCCGACAAAGCATTGCTAGTCTCCCACTTATTTCAAATCGCTTGCAAAAAAATTTCGTGCACTCTCGCTAAGGTTGGTGCAATACTTGGTAAAATCATCATACCTACTAAACATGGTCCTTGTCCCACTCCTTGCATTATTTGCGCTATCGTATTTTATCGATAACACAACATGTCTAAAAACCCTTATATCAACCCTTGTTGATATATACTCCACCTTATTTACATAATTAAAAAAAGTGACTAAATGTTTGAAAAATAGTTATGGTTATTTCATCATTCCATAGTCCTTATCATGGTATTATCCACTTTCCCAAGATTTTTCTCTTAACATGCCCTTTGTTATGACTTTAACTTTATTTCATGCCATACCAAGTCTTCAAAAATAGATATATTATTATATATTTACTTCTTATTAAAGGCTATGTTATATTTTATCCAAACATATCTCACATTCTAAGATATTTCTCTCTTCAAATATTTTAAATGTGACTAAAAGATTATACCACGTATATTTTCTTGGGATTATGATTTTGGCATTTTCCTCATGCCATATCACAAGGAAAAATAATACGTGTCTATCAAAGAATGGAAATAATATGGCAATTTGTAACCAGTGCACGTACAAATGTGTTCAAAACAAAAAACGACATGCATCGTTACTTTTACAATGTTAAAAGGTCAATACTCATGTTCATCACTTCTCATGCATGCACCAGAAACACCTTTGATGGTTTATCAAAAACCCTACATGTGGAATAACGAAAAATTGTCAGATAATTTTGATTATCTCATAAAATGGAGGCAGTTCAATCCATACGAGCTCCAGTCTGTTATTCTTTTTAACGACCATAACTAATAGAACCGCTTGACAATGTTATAAAACAAGCATCAAACTAACAAGAAAAAGAGGAAAAAAACTTTTGAGAGAGGGGTATGCTTTGAGCAGACTGAGGTTTTCTTCTTTCATTTTTACATTCTTTTCAGCAACGATTTGATGAATTTGTTGGCAGCAGGGAATCTCTTGTAGAGTGGAAGAAGGAGGCAAAGCAGGATTTAATTTAGCTTGTGTCATTGAGGTAATCTATTTATTTTCTTAAGTCTGCTGTAAATTAAGTCTAATTTTTCTGTATTAATCAGTTTTCTCGTATGTAGATAGCTGCCATGAGTTTCACCATCATTACTGGATTTAAAAATTTAATTGGATTTTTCTTTTTTATCTTCTTTTGTTCTTGATTATAGCATGTCATTTTGGATAGTTAAAAACTAGAACTCTGATCAAGTCTATACAAAGGTTTGAAAGCTTTAGAAAATTCAAGAAAATGTATGGATTTCATTTAAAAATAAAGAGTAAACTCTTTTGACTTTAAAACTGTTATAAGTTTCACTTCTCTTCATTTTATTTTAAGGCAATGTTTTAAAAATATCAAAAAAAAAAAAAACAAAATTAACATTCCATTTCAGTAACAATATATTTTATAAAAAAATTTAAAAATACAAAGCATGTTTATTTGTATATAATTGTTTTACTTTTCTGGACCATTTATTGATAATATATTTTAAGATGAAATAAAAAGACTCATTACAATTAATGTTAGGATTTTATAAATACTCAAATTTTTAATTTAGTTTATTTAAAATTTCTTGAAAAAGTTTTGTAATTTATTATATTCACATTAACTTGGTTAATTTCATATTTCACTTACAAAACAAAATGTATAAAAAATCAAATATTCCAAAATTATAAAGAGATATTCATGCTTAGACTCTATGTTGTTAGGGTCTAATGTGCTTTATATCTTGGCTATAAAATAGGGTGACCATTCACGCCTCTTCTTGGTTTAGCCGACCAAGAGGTTGAGATGTTGGTGTTGGGAACTCCCTAGTTCTTTGGCATCAACATGATGCACTTTGATCCTTTTACCCATGATGCATATAAATAAGCATACACAAAAGATGAGGACTTCAAGGAGGTGTTTCAACAACCATGTGGCCAAATTCGTATAGAAGAAGGTGATGGAAAAATTGACTATCATTTCTAGAATTGTTTACTCTACAAGCTTGACAAGATCTATGTTCCTAAAGGTGAATGATTGCAGCTTATCAGAGAGACTCACACCTCTAAGGTTGCATGATATTTTGGTGTTGGGAAGATAGTTGCCAACTTACAGAGGTATGTGTATTGGTCCATAATGCAAGAATATGTAGCATAATATATTAGAGGATATTTTCATAGCAGTCCACACTTCTACCGGTAAGTCACCTTTGGAAACTTTCTTTGGATATTTTCCACCTTCACCCTTAGATCTTCTATATGGACAACAAGGAGGAGTGAGGGAGGACCTCATAAGAGATACATTAAAAGAATTTTTTTTTGTTGAGAAGATCAGGCAGATCCATTTGCAAGTACAAGAAGTCATAGGAAAATTACAAGGCTATACATGACTAACACAAAACAGAGAGAGAATTTAGAGTGGGAGACAAAGTATGGTTACAAAAAAATAAGGAAAGGCTACAGGGTCCTGGTAAGAAGATAAAGGATCTGTGGTATGGTCCTTTTAAGGTATTGGAAAAGGTGGGAGATAATGCCTACAGAATCATTCTACCCCTATACATGTGCATTTACTCAGTAGTGAATGTGGAGAATATCAAACTCTATGAGCCTTCCATGTTGGATCATGAGGAGGAGGAGGTCCTACCTTCCATAGAGGACTTAACACCAGATGCTCAGGCAGAGTTACAAGAGGACACAATTTTGCAGAAGTGGTTCAGAACTAGAAGATAAGGGAAGCATGACCTTTGGAAGATTAGGTTGAAAGGACAACTTACGGGCAAAGCAAAGTGGTACCCCAGGGAGAAGGTAGAGGAAAATTTTCCTCACCTCATTCAGTAAAGCTTTTGGGGACCGAAATCCCCCATAAATGGGTAGGTATGATCTAGATTGTATCATTGTATTTTTTTTCATCTATCTCAATCCTTTCCAAGTGGAAAAAATTGGAGGAATCAACTTGCAAGGCCATATTAGTGGCAGGTCCCAGTTTGGAAAATTAGGATCTGGAACCTTTCGAGGCCATTTTGAGACATCAAACGACATTTTTAGGGGTTAAAACTTTCCTAGCATAGCACGAAACTCGTGAAGTTATTCTACACATTGATACCTTTCCAATGGTGCAAAAATTGTGTCAATCAGATATTGTATGCAAAATTTATGACTCCTGTAAGTTGACCTATCGTGTTGACTATTAGAACACTTAGAATTTTGAACTTTTATTCTTTTGTTTTTGCCTCTTAGAAATAAAATTTCACTAAAAAAAAAAACTTGGGAAATTGTCTTTTAATTTAAAATAAATCCATTGGCCGTTATATATTAATAAAACGCTTACAATAACGTTCGTCGATGAGTTGCACTAATTTGATCAAACGGTTCTTGTGATCTCTGAAATGTAAAAGTCGCCTGAATTTTAAAAAGAAAGCTTTTAATGGTAACTTCAGAACTTCGCACTTCGGGAGTTTCAAGAAATCTGAACAACAAAAAACCCTGAATCTACGAAGTCCCAAAGACACTTCCTCATGACAATTCCTAAAAGGACTTATAGATGAGTCATAGGACATGTGTCTTCTAATATTTTCTGGGGCTGACACATGGCACTTATTTTTAACATTTGTGTCAGATTATTCGCTCAATTTCAAGTGACATGTGTCACTCCTCCTTTTTCGACAAATCCTTAAGAATGACGTCATCTCTTCCACGTCACTCCCAGAGATTTCCCTTCGGGATTTTTAAACAGAGATTGAGTTCACAAACCGCCGAAGTATCAAAACGCCAAAATATTGGATATTACAAAAAATTAAAAGTGTTTTAAAAAGTTACTAAAACATTTAATAACTTTAATTAATCATGATTATTAGTATTAATTAATCACTCCGCATTTTCGGGCTTCGAGATATTTCTATTGTGCTATATCCAAAACTCTCGAACGTCGAACCACCAAAGTACGAACCACACTTTTAAACAAATGAACTCTCGGAGCTCTGGAGCTCTGGATTTTCGAAGCCCAAAATATATATGTAACGGTTCAAAACGTTTACTCTGGGAATTCGACCTTCGGAGGTTTTCTATCATCCTTCATCCAAAACTCCCGAAATATCGAACCTCTGAAGTACTTAAGGCTAATAATTTTTTTAAAAACATGATTAATTAAAACATAAAAGCGATTAATTAGAGATTAACTTCTCCGGGAATTCGACCTTCGGGAAATTCCTTCCCTGTCACATTCAAAACCTTTGAACGTCGAATCTCTGAAGTATTAATGACATTTATGATTGGCTAAAGTTAACGATTTGAATAAATATTGTGAATCGCTAGGCAATAAATTCCATTAAATTTTTAATAATTTCTTTGTCAGTAAATCAACACGAAGATTGATAGACTTTATGAATAAAACATTTTGAATCCCAAGTCATTTTACCATTTGCAATTAAAATTTTTCATTCAGTAAAGAGCTTACAGGCTTCTCTTGTTACAGGAAGGATAATTTCATTTCCCTGAGGATTATGGCACCACGCAAAGCTGCGAAGAAGCAAGATGCATCAGTCGATGATTCCAATCCAAACACAGACGTTCTATCAGACACCACTCCGCGAATTACAGATACCATTAAGTCATGGAAGTAGGTTTATGATATTTTAGAACATGTGATTATTAATTGTCCAGATGATTCTACCAAGGAAGACGATGAGTCCTTATCAGCTAAGCTCAGATTGGTAGCACATTCGGAATTGCACAAGATTGTTGCATGACCCAACATTTTACCCTATAATGATATGATAAGTTGGGCTCTAGAGCACGTCGACATTCAAACTAGAGGCGTTATCAGCCACCAGAAGACCTTCGTTGTCTATTTTCAACTGGATAACCTACAAGTAATGTATAAACTTTCTTATACACCCAAATATACTTACGATGCATCATTTCTCCTATATTTTGAGAGAAAAGAATGCACTCAATACGGTAGAAATGGTCATGATATAATCAAGTCCTGGTGGGGACATACAGAGAAATTCAAAACCGATGCTCATGGTATGTATTCCACGGCGTCCTTAGATGCTCAGATCTTATATATAGCCATGATGCTCTGTCATCTATTTGGGAAAAGGAACCCTGCACATTTCTCAGTTGAGTGAGTGGCTATAATGAATGAAGTAGCCGAGGGTTGTACTTTCAATTGGGCTAAAATGTTGTCTGATAACTTGGATAAGGAAATTGTTGAGTACCAATCATTAAAATCAAAAGGGAAACCTGCTCCTTTTTATATGTCTTCATATATCATGGATGTCATTTGCTTCATGACCCCATTCCCCCTGATGAATTGGAGTTGGACCCCGGCTAGTTATGAGCCTATACATTTATACCACCCCAAACTATGGGAAGAAAATACTAAAGATTTTGTTTACGAAATCTGTCACAGCGTAGTGGTACCTATTCATATAGCTATCTATGGCCACCCGCTGCCCAGGATTTCAAAGAATATTATGGGAAACCTAGGCACACTTGCAGACAGGTACATTGAGGAGAACTTCTCTTACATTAGAGTGTTTGGTTGCTTCGTTCCTCCTCATGCCCTTCCACAATTTTTACATGACAGACTGGTGTGCAGAGAAGTGGCATACCAAACAGTAGCAGGAGGAATCACCAAGGAATTGAAAGCAGCTCAGAAAGAGGTATGGCCAACTTTTCCCATTCAAGTTGGTATGTTTACATTGTTAGATTTTGGTCATACCAAAGTCGAGGCTGCAACCTTGGAAGATGTCAAATTAGTTGACATCGAATTCAAAAGACATGATCCACATAAGGTGGTAGAAAATCATTTGGCTCAATACAACATGAAAATATACATCCACAAAGAGTCTCTTTATGATAATATTTTCAGGGGATCTAGATCCTATGAAGAAGTTCAAAATAGATTCCAGACTTTGCCTCCTGACCAACATGCTAGTTTCCTTAGCTTCCAAAAGCATAGAAGAAAAATATTTCCTAAGATCTTACAAGGAGAGTCAAGGCCCATGACGTCTTCACAGGAAGCTAATTCCATAGAATCTCAGCCAAGTTGTTCCACTAAAAACAAAGTTGAAGAAGTTTTGAAGAGTTCAAACGAGTTATTTAAAGAGATAAAAACATCATTGCTAGGTCTAAACGATCAACAACTTTTAGTCCATTTTGAAGCTTTCATGAATCAGGGACAAATTTTTCCCCATTCAACACCAATTATTTATGTTGGCACCCCAAGCACAACAAGTCCATAAAGCTCCACAACAATTATCTCTCCCAATCCCTCATTAACCCCTTTAGCAACTAGTTTTGGAACTCCTAGTTCAAAGCTCATTCATGTAGATGATCTTACTCTTATCTTGCCTGAAAAAATGCCTCCCTCAAGTTTCTTTTTCAACAAGAAACATAAAGCTATTGTAAAGAAAGAATCTCATCAAAAAGATGGAGTAGTTACTAAAAGGCAGAAAATAGTGTATGATGGAAAAGTCCAAGATGATCCTGAGTTTGCCAAGGAGGTTGCAAATTCACTAGGGGATTTCTCCACTTCCAACCGATGGTCAGTGGATAATCTGACCAAACAACTGCAACACAAATCTCTCTTGGTAGAACAATTACAGAATGAAATACACAACATAGAACAGATTGTCAGGAGAAGAATGAATCAAGACATAGAGAAAATCAAGATTAATTATCAATAGCAGATGAAGCAGTTACAAGAGAAACTTGAGTTGATTTACCAGAGTTCACAGACCAACAAATGCATGATCACTCAGCGGGATAGTTTGATAGAACATTTGCATGCCAAATTAGCCCTAGTGGAAAATATAACAATAGACATCATTTCTTTCAAAGCACAAGCATCTGAAATCAATGAGAAGATGGAAGTTTTCCAATAGGATCTATATCAAAAGGTGGATACTATTCAGAAATAATATCGGGCAATAAATAATTCTCTGAAAAGTATTTATGTGAAAGAAAAAGATGCATGTGTGGCTAGATCCAAGTTTCAGAAATTCATCATATGGAGACAGAAATCCAATATCTCTGGTCTCGCACCTTTCTCACAATATGAACAAGTGAAGGGTGAAATGGCCTTGAAATTTTGGGAGACAAATCTAGAGGAAAGCAAGAAACTTTCCAAAGAGGCAAAGGACACTATTACATATTGAAAAATTTGCGACGACCACTTGCAACGAAAGTACTCTTTCATCGCAACATGCAAGAGAAAAAGTTCAATTTTTCTAAATCCACCGCATATTGGAAGCATGTACTTTGACTAAATTAATATGGTCAATGTTCGTCGCAAGAGCGACGCATGTAGTTTGTTTAAATTAATATGGTCAACGGTCGTCGCAAGATCAACGACTGACCAAAAGTTAAAATTGACCGTTAAAAATGACAAATAAATAGGTAAATAAAAGAAATGTTTTCAGGTCACGGTTGTCGCAATTGCGACGATTGTGACCTAAAATTGGACTATAAATATTTGACTATTTAAATATGTTGCGACAATCTTTCTATAACAACGACAGTTCCAAAAGGGTATTTTGTGCGGAAGAATGTCGCAAAATGTTGTTAGAGGTGGGGAAAAAAGTAAAGAGGGTGAAAAGGGTGATGGTAGATGTTATTTCCCTTGTAAAATATGTTGCCTCATATGTCCCGTAAGAATTTTAATAGCAACAACTACAAAACATTGTAGGAAATATGGACACATTGATGGCGGATCGAATGAATATCGTCCCATGGTAATTGGCTATATATTCATTATTATTTTTATTTTGTCA
>ML845286.1:0-22412 GCA_009831015.1 Picea engelmannii
TTCCTGCTCCACGCTACTTATTTTTGGTCGAATTATTTAGTTCTTGGCCGAGGATGCTTTGAATTTGATACATCAAATTTGCTGCTGCCTGGCCACACGATTTTCCCTTTGTTAAATATATAATATATATTTAACATAGCTCTCATTATTTCGTTTATTATATTGTTGTCATAGCTCTTATCTTCTCAACCTGATACTTTTGGCAGAGACCAATATTGCTGTCAATGGCATGCCGATGTGGATGTCTGCTTACACTTTTGATTGTAGAATTCTTCAAGCCTATGATATTACAGTTTTTTTTAATTGCTGCTTGAGAATGATTATTCTGCTATTTCGGGTTGAGGTTTCTCCTCTCACTATTTTTGGTTGGAAACTTGTGTAAGGACTCGAGTTACACATTTTTAGTTGGAAATTTGTTTAAAGACTCGAGATAGGTGGTTCTATCTTTTGAGTATTTAAATCATGGATTCCGCGAAAACCAAACTGTAGGTATTAGTGTGATATGATGTATACATATCAACAACTACTTTACATTATTCTCGTCGAGCGTTGATAACTCATTTCAATCTCTCTTTGTTCATTTCAATCTCCGTCATCTCACACATTTTGAAACATGACCATTGCCCTGTCTGGGACCGTGGTAGAGAGGGTTGGACCTAGCTAGTTATATTTTCTACATTGAAAAAATAAGCCTGAAACAAAACTTGACTGTATTGAACCAAAACTAACCAAAGCTCCGATCCATTAATAGTTGTCAACTTCACTGTATTGAACCAAAACTAACCAGAGCTCCGATCCATCCATTAATGTGATTGTGTTTGTGATTTAATCTGTTATTTTAGTGTTTCTTTAATACTATGTCATTTATTTTTTAATGTAACATTGATGAGGAATAGGTTGTAATAGTTGTTATTTTTCATATAAATATTTTTATTTTATTTTTTTTAATGAATTGAAAAAATAACTTATCTTTTGCAATTATTATAAGAGTATTGTTTTTTTATAAAATAGAAAGTTAGATTTATCATTATTTAAATTAATCAAAGATGATATTAATTTATAAAAATTTTGCAAAATAATAATTATATTTTTAATCAAAGATGATATTATTTTATAAAAAAATTGCAAAACAATAATTATATTAAAAGTTGTTTTTCTTTTTTTTGTTTTATTTTTTTATTTTATGCTTTTCTTTTTCTTTTTTGTCTTGTGTAATGTATTTTATTTTTTTCTTTCTACATATTATTTGCATTCCATTGAGAGTTCACATCTACCATAACCTTTGATCATAAAAGAGAGAAGATGTATAAGAGTATCTATATAAGGAGATCCTTGTGACCCCATTAATAATTTAAATAAATATAGATAATTTTTAATATTATCAACATCTTTCTTTAAACCATTTTTTAAAGATGGATATATTGAATACTAATAATTTAAAATAAGAAAATCTAATCTTTTAATCAAAACATAAACAGGATGATAGCATATGGTGTTACAAGTTTCCAGTTAGACTTATAAGTTTTTAGTAGTTTCTTTTGCACCAAAACCTGCAAATGCAAATTCAAACTTTAAGATTGATGAATAATTTCATAAAAAAACTGTAAGTAGTGAAATTGCAACTTAAAATTTTACCAATAACATTTACTTTAACAAAAAAGTCATAACATCTACTCAAACCTTAAGATTGATGAATAATTTCATAAAATCTACTCAAACCTTAAGATTGATGAATAATTTCATAAAAAATATTATAAGTACTGAAATTGCAACTTAAAATTTTACCAATAACATCTACTTTAAAAAAAAAAAAATCTGAACATCTATTTTAAGAAAAACTCATATATTAAGATATTTTATATTAAATTACCATAAATTACATTTTCACAAAATTCCCACCTCAAAATAAAATTCATCCTTATAATATTGAGCATCCCAAAGCCTCACTTCAAGCATTACAATCCATATCTAACAAGTATTACAACTGGTTCTTAATGAATTAATGAATTTGAATAGATATATAACTCATATATGCAATATGGCAACTAGGGTTTTAACCAATATTACTACTGTTTTTTCATAAATCTGAACAGTTTTTTCATAAATCTTGTAAACAAGTGAATATGGTAAGGTTTTATATTTATAAACAGGTGAATATGGTAGCGTTTTATATTTATAATTACTCAACGCTAGGTGCCCTGGGCATTACCACATGGTTGAAATTATTTTAGTGACAAAATTCCATCATCCACTCCAACAGTTTACGGACAAAATTCCATCATCAAATCCACGATTTTTGTCACTCCAACAACTGAGGAGGAGGCAACAATTTAGAGGTTCAGTTTACCGTTGATTTTAAACGAAAATATATGTTCCGTTGATTACTTATCACCCTAGTGAAAGATGTCCGTCATGGGTATATAATCTGACGTGGCAAGTTTCTCCCCGCCACGTGTAGAAGCTATCGGTCATTTTTCAATACGTTTAGTATTATGGACCGTTCAAATGTAGTTTTCTGAAGTAAATTAGAAACAAAAAGGTGTACCAAAAATAAAACGACTGGTGGTCCTCAACTTCCACTTGGCCATACTATGTTGTGAAAAAGGATTTAAAACGTTAATCATTAGCGTTGCCTCTTCTTTTTTGAATGACTTCTCCGAGCTACTGAACTACTCCATACATCTGATTCATCTCTGACCTCACTCCTCAGTTTTCCTCGATCAAAGCTCCCTTGGTTTTCTGCTCATCTGACCTGTTCCCCAAATTTCAAAACCACGACAAGGACTATCTGATGGAGAGGGACGTCAACGCACTCATGGGTGTTGTTGAGGAGGCCTTCTGTAACAGTGAGGGCCTCTTCACCTCTACCGATGAGCTTGCCAAACTCATTCACTCAAACATTTCCTCACCATCTCCTCTTCCGACCTCCACATTCGGCCCACTCACCTACCCTCCCAACCATTCTTTTTCCTCTCGGTCTGAGTTACCTAGACTCCCACCAGTTTCAGCTCTCCTATCCTCCCACCTACCCACATCCTCCATCCCTACTACCACTTCGGGCCAGACCTTGATTGATGCTATCCTTTTTTTTCCGTGGGGCTAATACCCACGCGTCCCACCATAGAACTGGTTTACAGTAGCATAAAAGCCAACCTGGAGCTGCACAATTTGGAAGACCTTCTATACAACAGACCTTGGGTTTCAAAAACATCCAAGAGGATAATGGTCCTTAGCCATGACATCCGACTTGCAGACTTTGTCTCACTAAGCCTATGTGCATTAGTGGGCAGAATATCTTACAAATATCTCTGCCGAACCGACCTCTCAGAGTGGGTAAATAACAACTGGAAGCCAATCTTGACTTAATCTTGACTTATGCACCGGAGATCACCTATCTAACACAAGGATGGCTTTGCTTCAGCTTCAAATCTCTAGAAGATTCCACATCTATATTGGAATAGTTCTGGACTATAGACAACGGTAGCCTCATGCTGAAACAATGGAAGATTAGTTTTGATCCCCCTCAGGACTATTTTCGCCTGAGACATTTCTGGGTCCTCCTCCATGGACCTCCCCTTCATCTATGGAACAAGAAAGATCTTGAGGCATTTGGTAACACTCTCAGTCGCTTCATCTGTGTGGATCTTCAATCTCTTACAGCCTCGAGAAAAAAGTAGCTAGAGTCATGGTGGAGATTGACATTCATGACGGACTGTTGGAATGCCTTGACATAGACTGGCGAGGTAAACTATATAGACAGTGTATGGATTATCTTTCAAAGTTTCGTATAAAGGTAAACTAAGCGAGGTAAACCATATCTTTTCTTTCAAAGTTTCGTCCATCTAAGTTTGATTTACATCCATATCTGTGTTGTGGTGGCCTTTTACTTACTGGATCATGCCAGTGGAATAATCAAAGCATCAATTTTCTCAATATATATGGGCCTTGTCAAAACATAATTTTTGGGGGGGAACTGGTGGAATCCCAAGGTTTGCTCGATCTCCAGAATTTAGTCATTGCTAGAGACTTGAAATTCACCATAAGCACAGGTGAAATTTGGGGAGTATCCACCAACCAAGATCTGTTGGCTGAATTCTTCATTTCTCTATTCCATTCACATGGTTTGATCGACTTTCCCCTGGTGGTTTTGACCTCTACTTGGCGTAACGATAGAAGGGGAAGGGATTCCATTTCCAAACGCCTTGACCGGTTCTACATTTATGATATCCTGGCAACTGATGTGGGTAGAATCAGAACTTGGTTTGACTCGCCATATCTTTTTGATCACACTCCAATCCTTTTACAATTCAGCCAACATCCAAAGCAGATTTCCTACCCGTTCAAACTCAACTCGTGTTGGATTTTGGAACAAGAATTCATTGATATTATCAATGCTGTGTGGTCCGATCCATATTTCCAGCATGGCAAGGGTATACAGCAACATTTCACATCGAAATTGAAATTATTAAAAATTTATATCAAAAGATGGGCGGTGATGCACAAAAATCGCACCCTTCAGAATCTAAAAGAGCTGGAACACAAGCTATTTGTTCTACACCATTCCGACTTATTAACAACTAAAAGAGCTGGAAAGCAGGGGACAATATACAACTTTGTAAACAACTAGAAGCAGACAGGAATAAGATTCTGCTGTTAGACGAGGCTCTCTCGAGACAAAGAAGCAGAGCAAATTGGATCAAATGCGACGATCTCAATACAAATTTTTTTCACTCTTTCGCTAGCTCCTCCGGGAATAAAAAACACATTTGGGATATCATAGATGATTCGGGCATAAAGCACAGTAAACAAAAAGATATTAAAACAACAACTATCACTTATTATAAGATTTTTTATGAGGCAAGAACACAAGTACATCTACAAACCCAAGTTGCAGTGGCTCATCACTATCCTCCTTCTGTCACAGACAACAAACTTTTGGATAGGCCTTGCACAATACAAGAGGTTTAGGCTGCTCTCAAATCCTTCTCAAAGGATAAAATCCCAGGCCAGGGTGGCTGGACCATTGAGTTTTATTTTCATTTTTTTGATTTGGTGGAGCTAGAGTTACTCGAACTACTAGTATAAGACTCCAGGATGCATGGTAGGATCTCAAAGGCTCTTAAATCCACTTTCTTTACTCTTATTCCCAAAGAAAATCATCCAACCACATTTGGTGATTATAGGTCGATATCTCTTTGCAACCTTTGTTACAAGCTCATTTCTAAAATTATTCCTAACCGAATCAAACCCATCCTCTCACACCTCTTGTCCAGAGAACAACTAGGTTTTTTAAAGGGTTTTCACAACATCCATCACAAAAAATCTCATGCCCTTCTCCTCAAGCTATACCTAAAAAAGGATTTCGATTGCATTGACTTGGATTATCTTCGACTTATTTTAACATAGTTGGGGTTCAGCCACTCCATGATAGTGTGGATTATGAGTCGTGTCACAAGTGTTTCTTTTGATGTGTTGATCAATGGCGAACCATCTACCTCCTTCCACAATGGAAGAGGTTTGTGTTGGGGTTATCTTCTATCACCGCTTCTTTTCATCTTGGCTATGGAAGGCCTAAGTCTCCTTCTTAAAAAAAGCCAGGAAGAAGGAAAAATTACATGGATCAAAGTCTATAGGTTGGTCAAAATCATTCACCTCCTCTTCGCTGATGATGTCCTTATAATGACAAATGATAGTCCGCTTGAATGGAAAGAAATCCATGGACTCTTAAAAAATTTCTTCTCTACTACGCCTTCATATCAATTGGACTAAGTCGACGTTCCATTTTGCTAATATTCTCGATCAGGACTTAGAACCACTTTTGGCCATTTTCCCACACAATTTCTTGCATCTTTCACTTGGATTTCATTACCTTGGTTATTTCATTAAATAAAAACAACATAAGGCATCACTTGGATTTCATTACCTTGGTTATTTCATTAAATAAGAACAACATAAGGCATCCAATTGGGACTGGTTGTTATCAAAGGTGGGAAACAAAATCAACAACTTGTGCAATAGATGGTTAAATATTGGAGGCATATATACTCTTATTAATTCCACCCTTGAAGGACAACCAATGTATTGGATGGCACTGACAGCCATTCCCCCACATGACTTGGATAAACTCAAAAAATTGACATACAACGTTCTTTGGTCTGGCTGTAAGGAAAAACAAAATTTACATCTTTGCTATTGGGAACCATTAGCTAAGCCAAAAAACAAGGGGGGTTGGGACATTAGAAATATTTTCAATTTCAACTATGCTCTGGCAGCCAACTCTCTCTGGCATGCATTAACCTCTTTTGGCATCTGGAGCTCGATTATCAAAAACAAATATCTATCTTCCACTTCAGTTTCGACTTGGATCATTTTGGCTCCTTCTCCCAAGGGAAGTGTCGTGGAAAAACCTAAACAAATCGACACATTGGATTAGATCCTGGATCAGCCCAGCCACTCCATCAAACTTGGCTTGGATCGCATTCTTGGCATTGGCTCATCCTCATACTTGACACCATCTCTCATCACTCATTTACACTCCAAAACTATTTACTATTTATTCCCAGCATCGGTTCACAATGAATTGGGGAACTCGACCCCTGGCTGGATTCTGAGTGATGTTCTGGAGATTCCTCGAATTTAGCTATGGAGTGGGGCCGATTCTGCCAGTCTCTTTCCAGATATGGTATTTACCTACACAATGAAGACAACTAGCTTATGTGGGATGGTGGGGACAATATTGGTCGCATATCAGCCAGAAGTTTATACTCTGCAATCACCAACTCAGCAAGTTATCCCAACATAACATGCTAGCACAAGAAACTCTCGCAATGGAAGATTCCATTAAAGATAAAATTGTTCATATGGCTCGTGGACAGAAACAAAATCTCTACATGGGACGTTTTATTCAAGAAAGGCTGCCAGCTTTGTTTTAAGGCAGAAGAATCTGTATCACATTTATTTATCCATTGCTTATTTGCACGACAAGTCTGAACAAAATTGCTCTTGACTATCACCTTAAATCTGTCTAGCATGGGATATTTATCTCAGATTGTTTTGTCAATTGGATTTTCAGCGAGCGTTCTTTAAAAATTTTACCACCATTGGTAATCTGGCACATTTGGATGGCATGAAACAATCTGATCTTTGATAATATTTCTCCATCCATCAATTCTATTGCTTATAGAGCTCTTGGACAACATCAGAATTGGAAAGAAATATATCCATTCAAATTGAAAACTAAAATTTTAATTAATCCTTCCATTGTTGAAAACATATTTATGGGGTGGTTCGATGGCGCAACCCAACATAGCAGTACTTTGAGTGGTGCAGGGTCTGATTAGATTGACAGAAAACTCTTTATACAAATGGACTTTCAGCTGTGGTCCGGGCACCAACACAAGGGAAAAACTGTTGGGTGCCTGGGAAACACTTCATTTGGCTATGACGCTTAATATTTATCATCTTCATCTGATTGGAGACTCAAAAGTTATCATAGATTAGTTGAATCATAGTGACAAGCTTCATTCGATCACCCTCTTGGCTTGGATGGACCGAATCAAAACACTACATCGCTACTACAAGAAGATCATCTTCTCTCATACTTCTCGTGAGTTCAATAGGGAAGCTCATGAGTTATCTAAAACAACACTTCAATTTCAAGTAGGTCTATTCAATTACACCCATTGGGTGGACGGACATGAGTGTCCCACTCATACTATCAAATTATTCTAAGTCCTGAGTATTTGTCAGTTTCTTTCTTTCTCATTTCTTGACACCTTATTAGGCAGAAATGATTGATATCTCTCCTTATGATTTGCAGTTCCTCGTTCTTTTACTCCAAGGTAACCTCGATCCTCTTCGAATTGGAATATCCAATTGAAGGAGATTGAATCTCCCTGTTGTTGTCTCATTTTTCTGAATGTATTTGCATATGAAAACATATTATATTTTTAATATAATTGAGCAATTTTTTCTTTTGAAAAAAAAAAGGATTTAAAATGTACTCATCAATATATAATCAATATATAATGAATTAAGTGGACTTCTAAATTTGAAAATCCATCATTTTTTTAAGTTATGATAGAGAACAAGGTAAACTTTGAAACATAGCATTAAAAATATAAAACATATTTTTTTTAAATATATGAAAAAAGTTGTTATTAAATATAAGTGATGAATATAAGATAAAAATTTTAATTTTAAAAATACAAGTTAAAAATTACTATTTGTTTTTAATTCTATTTAATTACATAATAACATTTTAGATATAATCAAATTCTAAACTCTATAATTCCACCATTAAATCATGTTGTTGTTTACGATAATTTTTATTATTGTTAAATCTTTAATTTGACATTTATATCCCTATATCTATAACACATAACTATTAAATTTGATAACATATGTAATATCTATTTTTTATTTTTTTTTAACATGTATACCCTTAACATTAATAACACATATAACTTTAATCCCTTTAATATATCAATCCTTAATATTTATATTCTTTTATCTTCTAATATTATAACCTTAACCATTATAACCACTAATAATATTCAAACTCTAATAACTATAATTAATAATGCATAACTTATATAGCCATGTAATCCTAAATCTTTAATCCCTATAGAACCCTTATGAATTCTTATAATCTTCTAATATTATAACCTTAACCATTATAACCACTAATAATATTCAAACTCTAATAACTATAATTAATAATGCATAACTTATATAGCCATGTAATCCTAAATCTTTAATCCCTATAGAACCCTTATGAATTCTTATAATCTCTAATATAACCCTTAATATGAATAACTTTTTATTATTTATTACTCCTTATCCCTCACTCTTCAAGCATATAATTCTTAATACACTTCTTATAACTCTATGTCTTAACTCCTATAACTCATAATCCCTAAAACTCTTAACACATATGACTCATAACACTTCATGCATATAATCACTATTCCCCATTTCCTATAAGGATGAGTGCAAGCTAATGATGGTCTCTCGTGACGTGTTAGTGGCAATGAAAATCTAGAAAAACATCAATCTATTAACTTGGAAGGATTATTCAAGGTACTTTTACAATGAATTTGAATATGGTGTAAGAATATGACACATAGGAAATTGAATTATCTTTCTGAATATATAACTTTTATTCATAGACATTGTGGATAACTAGGTCAAATTTGATTTTTTATAAAAGTGGTATTTTATTTTTCAAAAAAAATATAAGGTATATGTTTTCGTTCTTGCAGGTGTTGAGTGTCTTAAATATGGAATTTGGTTCAAAAAACTTATATACTTGTAGAGAACCCGTTTTTCTTGTGTCCTATATTTTTTGGAAATTTTTAATATTAATTTTCTATTTTTTTTAAATTATCAAAGTCAACATATGCTTGAAATTACCATGTCTTTTGTTCGTGCAGGCTAAAAGGGTCTTAAAATGATCAAAAAAAAAAAAATTCAGATCATAGGTGTCGGTCTCATCTTGTGCCGCATATAGCTCATTTGAGTAATGGTTAAGTCGACAAAAAGTTATAGCATAAATAATAGAGGTATGTATTCTAGGTTTTTGATACATGTGAAGAAAAAAATAAATTAAAAATAGTAGACAATAATAATTTTATATATATATATATATATATATATATATATATATATATATATATTTGAAATTTGCATAGCCGACTCGATCTATGTATAATTTCGTCAACAACTCAATCGTGTAGCCTAAAGAAAAATAATGTCAAAGACATAGATATAGAGGCGTATTCACAAAAATGGAGGTTTTTATGAATTTGCAGACTGAACCACTAGGTTTGTCATCCTGAACCTAATTCCAAGTCAACCAAGTCAACATACACTTTGTCAATCCCACCTAAAAAACTTGAATTCAAATAAGAGTGCACACGCTCTAGGAATGCGCACGCACTATAGGAGCACACACACACACACTAAAAGAGCATGTGCACACTCCTCTTTGTCTTGCTCTCTTCCCCTCTCACACTCTTACACACACTCTCTCTCTCCCCCCTCATCCATCTCTCTCTCCTCTTCGTGCCAATATCTCTCCTACATTTACCTCTCTCTCTACCCCCTTCTTAATTTTACTCTCTCTCGCTCTCACACTCTCTATTTCCTTACTATGCCTATCTCTTTCTCCCTCCCACACACACTTCATACCCCCCCTATATGTCTTCCTCTCTCTCCCTCCCACACACTAACACACTCACTCTCTACCTTCCCTCTTTGTCTTCCTCTCTCTCCCTCTGACACTCGTACAAACAGTTTCTATCCCCCCTTTATGTCTTCCTTTTTCTCCCTCCCACACTCTCACACACACATTTTCTATCCCCCCTCTATGTCTTTCTCTCTCTTCCTCCCAGACTTTAACACACTCACTCTCTACCTCCATCCTTTGTCTACCTCTCTCTACCTCCATCCTTTCCATCTTACTTATACGAGTACTTATATGAACATGACCATGGCCTAGACCATGAACTAGATCTAAACCATCACCTAGAACCCCCTAGCTCTATAGACCTCTTTTTCTGCTCTTCCTTTGACTCTCTCACTGTCACTATCTCCCCCCATGACCTAGACCATGACATAGAGCTATATATAGAGTTATACGTTGACCTATATATTGACATAGACCATGACATAGACCCTCCATACTCTCACTCTCTCACTCTCTACCTCCTCTCTTTGTCTACCTCTCTCTTCTTCCCACATTCTCGCACACATACTTTTTATCCCCCATTAAGTTATTTATATCTTTCTACCCCCTTCCTCTCACAATCAATCTCACTCGCTCTCCACCCCCTCCTCCCTCCCTCCCTCTTTCTCCCCCTTGTTGAAATAATGTAACTGCAAAGAGTATTCTTATTATTATTGATATTTTATTTATAGGATCAATCCCCATTGTGGATTGATCATGTCAGATATTGTAATAGGACCAAATCCCCTTTTGTGGATTCGTCAATAGACAATTATAATAGGCAGAATAAGAAGTCGGCCCCAACAGTTAATAAGAAGACTCAGAAATATAATAAAGGTGGGTTTACCCAAATAGATTGAGAAGTCAGCCCTGCCAGTAAAGAGACACTTCACACGTGCCAGAACTTGTATAAATAAAGGAGGCTAGCGCCTCATTTGAAAACAACACACTTGCTCAATTTGAGAGACAAGTTTTGATCTGTTACTCGCAAAGGAGAGAGAGAGCGGCGCATATCTTGGGAGAGGACTTTATGTTTTAGCATAAGGTCTCTTTGCATTATATTGGCTATTTATATTAAGGAAGTTTTGCTAGGTTTTCTTCCCCTAGAGGGTTTCCCAGGATAAATGTTGTGTCTCTTGTGAATGTGTATTTCTCAGTGATCTTGTTCTTATATTATTGTTATCTATTGAAATGTAAAGAACTATAACAATGGCATAAACATTAACATGGTATCAAAGCCAACCTGAAGGAAGCATATTTCGCAAGAGAAAAACGTCACTATTGCAGTACCTGCAAATCAGGGTTTTTCAAAATTGAAGATTTTCAGCTCCAAAACCACCTAGAAAGTTGTGCCCTCCCCCAAGGATCATTTTGGCACCTTGAGCGCACCTTTTCAGTGGCTAGATCTCCTAGAAAGTGAAACCCTAGTTTCACAAAGTACCAGAAAACCAGAGTACCAGAAGTACCAGAAGTACCAGAGTGCCAGAAGTACCAGAGTGCCAGAAGTACTAGAAAACTAGAACCACGAGTCTAGAAATCCGCAGATCAAGTTTGAGGGGGTAAAAGTTGGATTTTTGAAATTCCGACTCCACCGGCTAACTCACCTCAGCTCAGCGCATCTATCCCCTCGATCAGAATTTCAAAATTCAAAGTTTGAAAAATTAGGGTTTCCTCATAAAACCCTAAGTTGCAGTTGCAGTCTCAGAACCAACTGCAGTTGCAGTACCAGTTGTAGTTGTAGCCGTAGAACCAGTTGCAATCACCCTTGAATTTTTCTCAAGAGTTGGCAATGATTACTACTGCTACCAGATGGAGCCACTACCTGCAAATGCTATCAGAGGTATGTACTTACATATGTTTAATGGTTAAACCCTAAAGAGCATTTGCAGGAGAAGGGATCTCTTGCGATAGATCTAGAAGGATCTCAAGATCCAAGACATTCATAGGAGTGATGCAACCGAGGTGTGATTATTCTGATATGCATCTATTTGTCATAACATTATCTTGATCAGTGTTGCATGTTGAAGCTATGATCAAATTATTAGAAGGATTAAAAGTTGATCATAGAGCTTATCCTCTAACCTAACCTTTTGTCAATATAGCGTATTATCTTAGTACAACAGACAGGTTGAAGAAATAACTCATCACTTGAATGAAGGTGACCTAGAAGAAAAGCAAGCACTCATTGTTGAGGACAAGGCTCCAGGTTTGATTAATCAAGATTAAAAGGTACACATGACAAGTTGATGACTATAGTTGAGATAGTAGTCTTTGTAAAGTATTATACCTGATAGCATGTGAGCATATAGAGGTATATACTTTGCCTGATACAACTAACACCTCCTCTAGGAGAAACCTTGTGTGTTAGTTCCAGGTTGCCATGGAAGTATGCTTGGTCACAACACTATAGAGTGTTGACCTCATTTCATATTGTATTCCTTACCTTTAATCTTTGCTTCAGATAAATTATAAGTGATAGCTCTAAAGGAGCTATTGTGATGATTGTTCATGCTATTGCTTTATATTATCAATAAGGATATTATTCTTGCTTGCTGTCTTGTTGACCTTGCTCTAGGTCACATGAGGAAGCTATAGCAAAGGTTGCATAAGGCAACGTATTAAATGAGAAACCGTAAATGAAGCAATCATCATTGGAAGAGAAAAAGGTGACTTGCATGAGCTAAAAGGTCACTCAGAAGCTGCCATGACCCACACCATTGAAGAATCTTGGCATAGAAGATTAGCTAACATCAACTACAAGGCACTACCATACATATGCAAAGCTGTCACAGTTTACCAGAACTCAAAGGTGATTAGGAAGGCATATGCAATGGATGTGCACAAGGGAAGAACATCAAGAACCCTTTTCCAAAGAGGGACAGCAAAGAAGAAGGAGTACTTGAACTCATTCATTCAGACGTGTGTGGCCCAATGCCATCATCCTCCATTAGCGGGTATTTATACTATGTATCATTTATTGATGACTATTCTCGCAAGACCTGGATATATTTCTTGAAATCTAAAGATGAAGTATTCAGCAAGTTCAAGGAATTCAAAGCCTTGATAGAGAATCTTTCTAAAATGAAGATTAAGATACTCAGGTCAGATAATGGAGGAGAATATACCTCAAAGGAGTTCGTGAACTTCTGCAGAGATGTTGGGATCAAGAGGGAACTCGCTAGTCCCTATAATCCTCAACAAAACGGTGTAGCTGAAAGGAAGAATAGAACAATTATGGAAGTTGTGAAGACTATGATCCATGATCAAGATCTTCCTATATGCTTATGGGCAGAAGCAGCAATGGTAGTTGTTTATGTGCATAATTGATTATCCCATAGTGCACTTGGGTTCAATATCCTAGAAGAGATGTTTACCGGAAAGAAACCAGAGTTAAGCCATCTCAAAATATTTGGCTTCCCAGTCTTCATACACATTCCGAAAGAGAAGAGAAACAAGCTGGAACCCTTCGGAAAAAAGGGAATATTTGTGGGATACTGTGAGGTCTCCAAGGCCTTCAGAATCTATATACCAGGTCACCGCCACATTGATATTAGCAGGGACGTGACCTTTAATGAAGAAGCATCACTTAAGAAATCAATAATATGTTAGCTTGAAGAAGTGTATGAAGAGGAACCAGCAATTCCCAGGATTACAGAATCCATGAGGGAAGTTCCTAGAGATGCAGAACCAGTGAGGGAAGTCGTAACTTCCCCTGATGAGGAAACTCTTGAAGACCATGATGTAACAAAAGTTCAAGAACCTCCTCAAATGACCTTCTCCCATAAAAGAAAGTATGCTTGGGCAAGAGAGATTATTCAAGATGGAGAGAAGTATGGTGTTCCAGAAGGAACCTCAAGACAGGTGAAAAGACCAAAACCATTCTCCAGTTATACGGCTTTGATGTGTGATCTCCTAGATGAGGAGCCTACCTGCTTTGAAGAAGCCATTCAAAAGAAGGAATGGGCAGAATCCATGACAGAGGAATACCAATCCATAATAAAGAACAATGTATGGGAAATAGTTCCCAGACCAAAAGGTAAGGATGTGGTATCATCAAAATGGCTCTTGAAAATACAACATGTTGCTGATGGAAGTATTGAGAAATATAAAGCAAGATTTGTCGCTCGTGGCTTTTCCCAAAAGGAAGGCATTGACTATGAAGAGACATTCACTCCTGTGGCTAGATACACTTCGATCAGGACCACCATAGCTCTTGCAGCTAAGATGAAGTGGAAGCTGCACCAGATGGATGTGAAGACATCTTTCCTAAATGGTGTCATCGAAGAGGAAGTGTATATAAAGCAACCTCAAGGATTTGAGGTTGAAGATAGGAAGTCTCATGTCTGCAGATTGAAGAAAGCCTTATATGGATTGAAGCAAGATCCTAGAGCTTGGTATGGCTATATAGACAGTTTCTTGACGAGATTAGGCTTTACCAAGAGTAAAGAAGACTCAAATCTCTACTTCAAAATTATGGATAATGAGCCAGTAATCTTACTGCTATATGTGGATGACTTATTCTTAACTGGAGAAGAAAAGCTCATCACCGAATGTAAAAAGAGACTTGCCTCATAATTTGAAATGAAATACCTTGGCCTAATGCATTATTTCTTAGGTCTTGAGGTATGGCAGAGTCGAGAGAGGATCTTCCTTAACCAAGGGAAGTACACAGTCAAGATCTTAAAGAGATTCGACATGTTGGAATGCAAACCCATGAATACACCCATGGAAGCAAAGCTGAAGTTGTTGGTCGATACTTCATTAGATTTGATTGATGCCACACTATACAGACAGATTATTGGATCACTGATGTACCTGACGAACACCAGACCAGACCATTTGTTTTGTCGTGAACACCTTGAGTCAGTTTCTGGTAGAGCCCAGACGTGTTCACCTAGTGGCTGCAAAACATGTGATGAGGTACCTTAAAGGTACAATAGATTATGGTCTCAGCTATGATGGAGATCATAATTCCACATTGAGTGGATACACTGATTCAGATTAGGCAGGAAGCGTTGCTGACAGAAAAAGAACTTCCGGATGTTGTTTCAGTTTGGGATCAGCCATGATTCTGTGGCAGAGTAGGAAGCAATCCAGTATTGCTCTCAGTACAGCGGAAGCAGAGTACATTGCCACATGTTCTGCTAGCTGCAAAGCTATATGGCTTCGAAAGTTGTTGACTGGCCTGTTTGACTTAGAGATGGAAGAAACCACGATCCTATGTGACAACCAAAGCTACATAAAGATGACAGAGAATCCTGTATTCCATGACAGGTCGAAGCACATAGAGATTCGCTATCATTACATCTGTGACATGGTGCAGAGAGGAGCCTTGAAGCTCCTATATGTTAGCACAGATGAACATGTTACTGATGTGTTGACCAAACATCTATCTCATGTAAAGTTTGAAGCACTTTCGAGATAAGCTTGGTATAGTCCGAAAGGACCCTCCCTAAAAGGGGGAGTATATATGATTCCTTGCTTATGACCTCATTGTTAGACGTAAAGCAAGATGAGTCATTGCTTCTGACCTCACTGTTAGATGTAAAGAAAGACGATGTGTGTGTTCCTTGCTTCTGAACTCGTTGTTAGACGTAAAGCAAGATGATTCATTGCTTCTGACCTTGTTGTTAGACGTAAAACAAGACGATGTGTGTGTTCCTTGCTTCTGACCTCGCTGTTAGACGTAAAGCAAGATGAGTCATTGCTTCTGACCTTGTTGTTAGACGTAAAGCAAGAAGATGTGTGTGTTCCTTTCTTTTGACCTCGCTGTTAGACGTAAAGCAAGACAATGTGTGTGTTCCTTGCTTCTAACCTCACTATTAGATGTAAAGCAAGATGAGTCATTTCTTCCGACCTCGCTGTTAGACGTAAAGCAAGACGATGTGTGTGTTCCTTGCTTCTGACCTCGCTGTTAGACGTAAAGCAAGATGATTCCTTGCTTCTGACCTAGTTGTTAGATGTAAAGCAAGATGATGTGTTCCTTGCTTCTGACCCAATTGTTAGATGTAAAGAAAGATGATGTATACCTTTCTTCTGACCTAGTTGTTAGACGTAAAGCAAGATGTGACTTGCACTGAGCTACCAGCTTAACAGTTGTGACATAGAGCCAGTCTAGTACTGTTATGGGCCAGCCTAGTGCTGTGATGAGGTATCATTTTTATATTGATACATATTGATGCAGATAATGATGGCATTCCTTTGTGAATGATGATGTTGTCGATGAAGAAAACTTCCGATGATTTATAAATACGCTAGCCAATATGATATTAATGATGTTTTCCTCCTACCTAATGTTGTTGATGATGCTTTCCTCTCTCTCTTGCATGATGTTGCTGAAGAATACCCTTCTTGTTAAGGGGGAGTGTTGAAATAATGTAACTGCAAAGAGTATTCTTATTATTATTGATATTTTATTTATAAGATCAATACCCATTGTGGATTGATCATGTTAGATATTGTAATAGGACCAAATCCCCTTTTGTGGATTGGTCAACAAACAATTATAATAGGTAGAATAAGAAGTCGGCCCCAGTAGTTAATAAGAAGACCCAAAAATATAATAAAGGTGGGTTTACCCACCCAGATTGAGAAGTCAGCCCTGCTAGTAAAGAGACACTTCACACGTGCTAGAACTTGTATAAATAAAGGAGGCTAGCGCCTCATTTGAAAACAACACACTTGCTCAGTTTGAGAGACAAGTTCTGATCTGTTACCGACAAAGGAGAGAGAGAGAGTGGCGCATATCTTGGGAGAGGACTTTTTGTTTTAGCATAAGATCTCTTGGCATTATATTGGCTATTTATATTAAGGAAGTTTTGTTGGGTTTTCTTCCCCTAGAGGGTTTCCCACGATAAATGTTGTGTCTCTTGTGAATGTGTATTTCTCAGTGATCTTGTTCTTATATTGTTGTTATCTATTGAAATGTAAAGAACTATAATAATGGCATAAACATTAACACCCCTCCCTCTCACTATCTCTCCTCTCACAATCAATGTCACTATCTCTCCACTCACCCCATCCTTGTTCATCCCCCCTCTCTTTCTTTCTCTCCCCCCCTCTCACACTCACACATTCTCTCTCTACCCCCATCCTCCATCTATCTCTCCCCCTCCTTCCCACTATCTCTCCTCTCTTCCTCTCCTACATCTACCACATGTTTCTCTCTCTCCTCTACCCTCCCCCCATTTCTCTCTTTATATCTCTCTACTCCCCCTTCCCTCTATCTCCCCCCTTCCTCTCACAATCATCCTCACTCTCTCTCCACCCCCTCCTCCCTCCCTCTCTGTCTCACTATCTCTCTCTCATACATCTACCACTCCCCACTCTCTCTCTACTCGTTCTCTTTCTCTCCCTCTCCCTCCCTCTCACACACTCAAACACTCCTTGTGCAACCCCCCTCTCTTTATTTCTCTTCCCCCACTCTCACACTCACACTTTCTCTCTCTACCCCCCTTCTCCCTCTATCTCTCCCCCTCCCTCTCGCTATCTCTCCTCTCTTTCTCTCCTACATCTACCACCTCTTTCTCTGTGTCATTTTTAGTCTCACTCTCACTATATCCCTCTCCCTCTCTCTCCTCTACTCTCCCTCCATGTCTCTCTTTATATATATGTTCCCCCCTTTCCCTCTATCTCCCCCCTTCCACTCACTATCATTCTCACTTTCTCTCCACCCCTTCCTCCCTCCCTCTCTCACTCCCCTTCCCTGACACTATCTCTCTGCTCTCTCTCTTTCATACATCCACCCCTCCCCACTATATCTCCTCCCTTCCTCTCACTCTCTCTCTACTTGCTCTCTTTGTCTCCCTCTCCCTCCCTTTCATACACTCAAACACTCCTTGTCCACCCCCCCTCTCTAAATTCTTTCTCTTTCCCCCTCGTACACTCACACATTCTCTCTCTTACTCCTCGTCCCTCTATCTCTCCCCCTCCCTCCCATTATCTCTCATATCTTTCTCTCCTACATCTACCATCTCTTTCTCTCTCTCGTTCTTGTTAGTATCACTCTCACTATATCCTCCTCCCCCTCTCTCCTATACTCTCCCCCATTTCTCTCTTTATATTGTTAAATTTTCTTTCTTAATATATTATTATTAATCTTGATTATAAAAACAACATAATAAGGATCTTACTGAAAGAAACACAATCACAGAGTACACAAGAATTTATCCTGGGAAACACTCAAGGGGAAGAAAACCCAACAAAACGTTTTTAATATAGATTCAATAACCAAGTACATTGTCTCTCACAAGAGATATCCCACCAAACAGAAGATCCACCAAAAACCCTAACTAGAACAGAGTAGCGCACCACTTATACCAAGATATTCCTTCACCAAGATAACCTTCACCTTTACTGAGATACTCTTCCTTGTAGCTGTGTCACTTCTCCTTGTAGTTGCATCACTCTCAGTCGTGCGCACTTGATAGAGAGAGCTTGATGAGTGTGTATACAAATGAGGTGCTAGGCCTCTTATAAATACAAGTCGTGCCCCCCATTAATTAGGTCAGGGTCGACCTATCCACTTTATCTTTCTAATTTACTTTTGACTTTTCTAGGCACAATAGGGCCAACTTGTCAATATAATATATATATATATATATATATATATATATATATATTAAATTTTACTTTATCCACAAAGGGGATAAGAATATTATTTGCAGTTACACAATATTTTAACACTCCCTCTTAACAAGAAGGATATTCTTTATCTTTTGACACATCACTGGCTGTCATCATTAATTGAACAATATCATCTGGGCAATATCATCAACTAGATAATCATCAACAACTAGACAACAACATCAACCAGATAACATCATCAACTGGGTAACATCATCAATTGGGTAACAACATCCATTGGATGACATCATCAACTGGGAAACATCATCAACTGGGTAACAACACCCACTGGATAACATCATTAACTGGGTAACATCATCAACTAGGTAACAACATCCACTTGATAACAACATTAACTTGGCAACATCATCAACTGGGTAACAACAGGAATCAATATAATTCACTTAATCATCTGGCATCACGATCACTAACTGGTTCTCCATCAATCCATATTAAAGAAGTTTTGTTCTCTTTATCTTCGCGCGGAAGATACTCTTTCTTTCTTTCATCTTCACGCAGAAGATATTCTTTCTTATATTCACACAGAAGATATTCTATTAGTTTTTCCATTCCTTTTATGTTCTCCCTTCTCTTGTAGTCATCCATCTCACCCATCCATTGGGTAGTATTACTACCATAGCTGTTGGCAAATCTTTAACAGATAGCACATGCTTGTATACTTGTCATTGATGGCAAGTACAACAGTGAAGATGGCATGAGTACAAAAAGTATGAAATAGATGGGCTTTATGAGAAGACACTGCAGAGAATATTCGAATAATCTCAGAAGAGATAGTGCAAAGGATTGTTGGTAGATCATTGATGGAAAGATCAAGTGTTGATTGGGACTGCTCGGGACAAGAAGTAGCATTTCTGATCATTGGATCCCATTTACAATTCTTGATGACTGTCAGATCAAGTGTTGATCGAGACTGTTGATCTGAGACTCCATTTTAGAGTTTTGCGACTTGCGACTTGGAGAGGCAAGAAATATGACCATTGAAATCACGATTTAATCGCAGCTGTCAGATCAAGGTGTGATCTGGACCGTTGACTCCATTCCAGAGTTTCGCAACTCGTGACTTGGAGAGGCAAGAAATATGACCATTGAAATCATGATATGCGGAATCGTGATTTAATTGCAGCCATCAGATCAAGGTGTGATCTGGACCGTTGACTCCATTTCGAAGTTTCGTGACTCGCGACTTGAAGAGGCAAGAAATATGACCATTGAAATCGCGATATGCGAAATCGCAATTTAATCACAGCCATCAGATCAAGGTGTGATCTGGACCGTCGACTCCATTTCAGAGTTTCGCGACTCGCGACTTGGAGAGGCAAGTAACAAAACCACTAAAATCGCGATATGAGAAATCGCAATTTAATCGCAGCCGTCAGATCGAGGTTTTTTCTGGACCGTTGATCCAACTCCATCTCGGAGCTTTAGATATCACAACTTGGAGGGGCAAGAAACATGAACACCAAAATCGCAATATGATCTAAGCTATTGAATTAAGATCAAATCTGAACCATCGAATTATAGGACAAGTCGCTCACTTGGAGTCAACGGAGCATGGTGTGGAAACTCGCGAGATGCAAGTTCACAATGTGATCCGGACCGTAGATTCATCGAGATAGTGGACCGTTGATCTTAGCTTCATCTCAGGGTTTCGAGAATCGCAACTTGGAGAGTCGAGATGCCTCATCTCCAGACTCAAAAAATGTGAATTCGCGAAAAAGCACTTTATGCATAAGCGCTCAGTCATGGCCATGGTCATATAGTGGAAGGAGCTAGTGCAGAAAAGCTCTGTATCGAAGTTTCGAAGATCGCGACATGAAGTGTCGAGACACTTGGCCACAGGAATGCTGAAATGTCGAAACCCGATTTAAAGGCAAGATAAATAAAAGTTCATCCAATGGTGTAGATAAACTTGAATATGATCGGAGGGCTATTGTGCTCTCTCATAGTTAATTCATCAATTACGAGTCAGTTAGCAAAACTGATTCATGATTCCTGATTAGTTGGCATTTCAGTTGCTCGGACGGTTTTTCTTTTGCCTAAGAAGATGCGAAGCGTAACTACTATGGGTGTTGTGCATAAAAGAAAAAGATACAGACTGTGCAAGGTTGTTCATTCTAGACGAAAAATGAATTAAACAGTAAGAAAGGGGAAATCACAGGATGTGCAGTGTGAGATCAAAAAATATGTGCAGTGTGAAACTGAAAATATGTGCAGTGTGAGATAAAACTCAGAGAAGATTAACAGATGAGGAAAAGACTTGAAGCAGATCATAATGACAGAACAAGTTGAAGCAGAGAAGAATGATAGAACAAGTTGAAGTAGAGCAAACTTGCAGAACAGACAAAGGAAGAGAAGAATTGCAGAACAGTTAGAAGAAGACCAGATTTACAGAACAGAGAAGAAGTGGTAAGAATCGATTTATTTGTGTAGTTGCTTGTTTAATTAATCATTTATATTCAAGGGTGGTTGGGAGATGCTAGGGATGACTGTTGTCCTCAGAGGTTCAAGTGGGAGCTTGAACACAGGGAGTTGTAGCTTCCATATGGTTGCAGCCAGAGAAACAAGGGTGGCAAGGTGGTGCAAGGGAGAACAAGTGTTCTCTGTTATATAGGTTGGAGACTGTGTAACTGGAAGTTGGTGCTTCCATCCAGTTGGTGCTGGAACATTAAGGGAGTTGGTGCTTCCTTCTAGTGGGTGCTAGAGAAACCAGAGAGTTGGTGCTCTCAAACAAGTTGCAGCTTGTAAAACAAAGTTAGTAGCCTCACATTGAGTTGTTGCTCAATTATAGATGATGTACAGAACTTAAAATACTACCTATCATTTCGAAGAAGAAGAGGTTTTCTCCCTTTATGGGTTTCCTCGTGAAAATATGTCTCTGTGTATACCTTATGTGTGACTGATGCTCATTAATTTTATTGTCCATATGTTGTATAATTTTGATGATCACTTGAAGAAAGATTAAAAATGTATTAATAGACTTAAAATTGTTTAAGCACAATAACAACTGATTCACCCCCCCCTCTCAGTTGTCTTAGTAATTTCAACAATTGGTATCAGAGCAGGTTCCTTTTATTCAAAGGTAGATCTGTAAGATTAAACATGACAACTCATGAAGGGACTTCAGCCTCTAAGCCCCCTCTGTTTGATGGAACAAATTTTGCCTTCTGGAAGATAAGAATGAGAACATACTTAATGGCCTTGGGTGCTGATGTTTGGGATGTAGTAAAGACTGGATATACAAAGCCTATTGTGCTAGCCTCCAAGGACGATAAGTTAGAGTTTAGTTTTAATGCTAAGGGAATGAATGCTATCTTGAATGGACTTGCTGAAGCTGAGTTTGTAAAGGTGATGCATCTTGAAACTTCCAAAGCAATGTGGGATAAACTTATTAGCAATTATGAAGGAAATGAGAAAGTAAAAGATGTCAAACTTCAAACATACAGATTGAAATTTGAACAACTAAAGATGAATGAAGTTGAAACAATTAGCAAGTATTTTTTAAGAGTTGAAGAACTTGTAAATGCCATGAAGGGTCTTG
>ML845286.1:36936-52657 GCA_009831015.1 Picea engelmannii
AAAAATGTTTTAAAACACCATTAAAAATGAATATACTATTTAAACATCTTTAAAATAAAATACATCAAAATTACACATAATTTTTTTATAATTCATAAGTTCATAACTTCTCAATAATCAATCCAATAAATATAAATAAAATATTCTATTCAATTCTATTTTATTATAGATAAATCCTTTTAAATATATTAAAACTACACACATTGTTATGTTAAACAAATTAACACAAACAAAGAGAAGAAAGCATTGATATAATGATATCCAAACTTATATGATTATGATTAATCTCTTATCAAGTTTCTCTCTTTTTTTAAACAATAATTGGGGAAAATTCTATTAATATAAAACTATAGTAGATGTTGCAATAAGAATTACATCACAATACTGTTTCACATATTTTAAAAATAACTATTAAACAATGCAAAAAAGTCCCACTACAAGCCCCAAAAGAGAGATTGGCTTTGTCCTTATACAAAATTACCTAGTAGTCCTTAACAATATATAATATATAATATATGCCTAAGATTCTTGTATCATTGAAAAACATAGAAATTAATAGAAAGAATAATGATTAGTTGCTTCTTCCAAACCTAGTACAAATAGGCTTGGGGTCATGATTCACAACTTCCATTTCCTTATAAAGTTGATGCACTATTTCATCCTCCTTTGGCTCTCCCTTGGATGAGTTGGTTGAGAGTCTTTGGTTTGAAGCCATGCACTGATCACCCCTGCTCAAATTGTGTGCCAGATTTCATAGGAGATTGCATTCTACTTACAAAAATTGCAGTTGTTGCTTCAATTCAACAAGAGACCCCATGATTTATGCTATCTGGGTCGAAATATGATGTTCTATCGAATGAATATTTGATGTAACATTTAAAATTGAAGTTTTGTTGCATTGGATATGTTCCTCCTGACTTCTAAGGACTTTGCAAACTTCTTGCAGTTCTTTTAAATCCATCAGGCACCAACTCTGACCAATATCTACTACTAATATTAAAAGCTGCATGTTTCTTGCAATTCCACTCCCACACCACGAATTTTAGTTATGGATTGTGCTCCAATGTCTTAGTTTCAAGTGATGGCAACACTTCCCTGTAATCAGATTGAAGGGTTGAAGAGTTCCACAATACACAGATAGAGAGAAACCATGTGTTTTGGAGCTAACACTAATTCCATCTTGAAGCCACCAATATCCCTGTGTAGCACAGGGGGGAGGCTCCCATGAAAAATTCCATCTAATCAACAAGAAGCCAAACATCAACCAAAATAAATTGATGAAGTTTCTTGCAAGGTGAGAGACCCTGTCTATCCCCCTACCCCTGTCAAGCAACAATGCCATTATCACATTGTGAGATGGATACAAACGAAGACACTGAACATAAGCATGCACATTCTCAGTGCATGCAAAGGATGGACCGATGTCCCTTCCCATAATTGTTGGGATGCTTGGTGAAGCGATCTAGGTTGCAGGCCATGCGATCGTTTAAGTGACGAGGGATGCAAGCCATGTGATGGATTAATAGCATTAAATGTGTCATAATACTCATCATTGATTAGGGGATAGTTTGTTGATTAAAGGTGACATTAATCATAAGTTCCCCCTCTTTTAGAGTTGATCCAAAGTGTCCCACAAATTTTAATTGAAATTTGATTTAATCTTGTCAAATACAAATATCTTAACCTCTCAATTAAAATAAATCATGGACTATACATTTTCGATTTATAATTTTAAAATATTTAAACCTCTGACTATTTAGAATAACAATTAATTGATTTAATGAACAATTCTATCCATAAATTAAAAAAACATTTCCTCAAAATTGCCCCCTTACATTTTAATCGTCAATAACTAGCATACCCCCAAAGAAGGGGGAAGAGAACGCCGAATTGAATCAAGATGATGCATCATTTGAATATAAGAAAGGTCTGTTGGATGGTTCATGAATAAATAATAGAGTATCCAGTGAATATGGTCTATGGTTAATGTATTAAAATGATCTTTTATGTGGTTAGGCATCAATGGAATCCTTCTATTTGGTACCATCCGTGATTGACAATTTCTCATATTCAAGGGAAGGAGGCAGTTGTGTGGTTCACACAGGAAAAACCACATTCCCAAATAGAATGAGCATACGAAGAAGAAAAATTGAAGTTGCAAAGTGAAAAGGGACTTGAAAAAAAAAACTTGGTTTGATGAAGAAGACATCAAGACAAATGTGGATATCACCATAGGAAATGGTTTGATAAAAGTAAGAAGTAATGAATCAAAGGATTTTATTTTAGGAACTGATTATGTCAATAGGTTAAGGTCACATCATGCTAAATTTACCTTACTATGGAGTGGGAAAATATGGATAGGAAAAACAAGGAGTGTGGGTTCAATTTTGATTCAGATTCAAAACTTGAAAATGGGTTTAGGGTTAGTAATGGTTTTTCTAGATCCAAGTATGATATATTAAGGAGAAATAGTGATCTTTTTGTTAGAAGCTAGCAAAAGTTGTTGCTTGATCAAAATTCCTAGTATGTGGGGTTTCATTGAAATTAGCGACTTCTATCCACTCCTTAGCTTGATAAGAGGTTGAAGTTTTTCCAGTTTGGTGGGAAAATCCCTTTTACTTTTGTTGATTTTCTTTGAATTCCAAGTATTTAACTTTTTTGTATAATAGTTTGGTCATAATTCTAGAGCTAGCCATAGCCTAAGACAAGTGAACCAATAGATTTTGGAGTTTCATGCTTGTTTGACAAAGCCCCCTGATTTGTATATGACGATGATATTTTGGGTGATGACTCTTGTGTTTACAACAAGAGTATGCCACCATTTTTCATTGCCTCCCTCCCCATCTCAGACAACTCTTGCACCAGATCCTAATTTAAATCTCTATAAAATTATCTACATTGCAATTGAAATCACGCTATATTCTAAATCCAGATCTCATTGCATCACAACCAATATGATAATTTTGTCATTTTCATACCAAACCAACACTAAAGTATATAGTTTTTATAGCCTAACCAAACCTCATTGTCACAATATGCTTTAAATCAAATAGTTTTAGATTCTCATTTTAGTAAGAGAAAACTCAAGTAACATGAAGCAGAAAATAAGTAAATTTGAGAAAAACAATTGACATTCAATATGCAACATATTGATATAGTAAAAGTTAAGCTAATCCATTTATACTAAAATGTCAAATAAGAAAGAAAT
Organism: Picea engelmannii; assembly: GCA_009831015.1. Lineage (NCBI taxonomy): Eukaryota > Viridiplantae > Streptophyta > Pinopsida > Pinales > Pinaceae > Picea > Picea engelmannii. The sequence goes on from ML845286.1 coordinate 40,145, forward strand.
CAAGGTAACATTTATGTAGGAAAGAAAAAGTAGGATAAGTTTTTCCATTAAGACAAAGTATTCAAGTACACCCCACCTTTCTTCCATTGTAAACTGGTTAAGAAATGATACTTTCCATTTGAGAGTGGCCTCTCGGGTTTGGAAAAATTTACTTAAATCAATGCATATTATTACTCACTGGCTAAGTTGGATGCCGGGGTCCGGAAGCCTCATTTCTGTTGGAAATGATTTTATTCTGGGATTGAGAGACAAAGCTATTCTCTCTCAGGAACTCATTTCAAGTCTTTGATCCGCAGGTATCATGGTACTTGCCCAAGAAAAAAAGGCTCTTATTAATGTTGTTCCATTAGGGACCTGGTGTGATAGTAAGGATTTGGGTTTGAGAGGCGAACAAGCTATAGAGTGGGACCAATATCTGAATGCTCTCACAGGAGAAGGTGTCAATTTAAAGGACGACTTAGACCAATTTCTTTGGACAGGTGGTAATGCTTCAGGTCAGTTAATAGTGAAGAATGCATATTTGGCTTACTATTCTACTTTAAATGTACATACAGAGGTTTGGAGGAATTCCATCTGGAAATGGGATATTCAACTGAAGATCAAGCTCTTTATTTGGTTGGCCATGGATAATTTTTTTTTAACCTGGGATATTGTCTAGAGAAGAGAGTGGGAAGGACCAAGTCAATGTATCCTTTGTAAGAATCATAGTGAGGACATAAATCACCTCTTGATTGACTGTCGTTTCTCCAAAATGATTTGAGACAGGTTAAAAGTTTTTTTTAAATTCAAAAAGAATTGGGAAGGTAAGGATCTATTAGACTGTTTCTATAAATGGAAAAAAGACAAAACGGTGGCCCCTTCTCTCACAACAATCACTATTTGGTATATTTGGATCAAAAGAAATCGTGCTATCTTTGAAAACTTACAACCGTCTATCCACTCTTTTTTCATTAAAGCGTTGGGGCTTTTTAAGCAACATTCTTCTTCTACTCCAGTCGTTTCCTTAAGGAACTACAATCTTCTCTATTTAGAAGGATTTTCAATAGCTTTCTTTGATGGGGCCTCGCAGAAAAACAAAAGAGTGTGTGGTGCAGGAGGTGAAATTAGGAATTTTGACTCTCAGGTCTTTAGATGGACATTAAATGGGGGAGCAAGCACTAACACCAAGGCGGAGTTACTAGGTATCTGGGCGACCCTGACTTTATCCTCATATATTTCTCTTCTGAAGATACAATCATGTGGAGATTCCAGAGTTATTATAGATTAGCTTAATGATAAAGCAAGGATGTTTCATTGAAGGCCGAAAGAGGAGAATTCGAGATCTCATAAAAGATTTCCCGGCTACCAGTTTTCACCATGTCAATAGAGAATTCAACAAAGTTGCAGACCAGCTTTCAAAAGATGCTCTTTCTGCTTCAGAAGGAAAGATATCCTACTTTCAATGGGAACCAAGAGGAATGACATCTATAAAACATATTTATCTGCTCTGAACATCAATCTGGTCATAGGAAATATTATCCGTTCCATCACTGAATGTTTATTTTGTTGGGATTGACATAGTTTTCTTTTTTGGAGACTTGAATCATCAATGATCTTTTTTGTATGACAATATATCGATCAATGCTTATTATCAGTCTATGACTGGGCTATTATGATCAAGAATGCAAGAATGTAAAAAAAATTATATCTAAATATAAATTTGAGCTAATTTTCATTTGGAAAAAAAAGTACACCCCACCTTGCCCCTATTTTAAAAAGTAAAGCTTATGAAAATAATAATATCAAAGACCAATCATACATAACTACCATTTTGTTGAGGATGGATTGTATACACTTAATTCAACCTTTATATTCCGTCCCCCTTGAGGGTTGAGTGAAGTTATGTGCTACTTGTATAATTTTTGTTGTGCAAACAAGGAATATGGTTTCTTACATACAAAATGAAAAGTTAGGGTATACCAAATCCTCATTTAAGCATGTTGAATAGAGGACAATAAACCCAAACCATGACAACTAAATACAAAACAATGTAGAGGGTAAAACAACGTAGGAAAAAAAAATAGATATAACATAATAGTGAACATTTTCAGTACCAATCACAAACATCAAACATTAATAGAAAACTCAATGAGAGAAAACAAACGAAGGAAAATGAGAATTTAAGAGTGAGATTGCAGGACATCATATTGCAGTTGAAGATAGTCATTGCGCCTCACAAAGGAAGATGATATGTTATTTATGGTGAAAACCCAAGTTGTATATAGAGGTGTGTAGATCCAGAAATGGTTGATGGACAAATAACTCAACCGAGCTATTGGTTGTAGCTGGTAGTAGATTGTTTCGTCAACCCTTTTTGTATACAATTGAATGTCTAAAGAAGATTGCTTATCTTAAGCAATGGATAATTATATATTATAAGGAGGCAAGTCTAGCAACTCCGTTGAGTGAAGCAGTGAATATTCTTCTTTCTGTCATACAATATATAAAAATTATGTTGTCGATAGTTACCCAAGAGAAAATAAAGTCTAGTGGCATTATCCAAGACACTAGTATTTAGAATTTCCAGGAAAAATGAATCGGAACTAACCTGCATGAAACAATTATCATTAGGCAGTACCATGTTTGAGCCACCCTTCAAATGGAACAAAAAATCAGGCAACTACATATTCGTGTTTTCTACACCAGAGAAATTGTAACACAATCCAAAGCCAAGGATACTTTCCACTTCATGAGCTCTTATGTATCCAATCTAAGAAGCAAATTTACCTGTGAGCTGGTTATAGATCGTTTCAAGAAATAGAGTCAAAGAAGTGCCCAAATCGATTATAGTTCCACCATTATCTTTGGTGTCAAATATCAATAGCTTGGAGGGTTGTTTCAAGCGTTTTCCATGAACAATGACACATTTAGACCAATGTAATAAAATTCGTTGTATGGGTAAAAAGGCACTCGGGAGTTATTTAGAAAGGGAGTGTGATTGAAAGGGATATGTTTTGGGAAAACCTTTTCACCGAGAACCATCTTGCTGCTTTTGTTTTGGTCATAAAAAATAACTTGTTCTGAAGGCAATACACAAATTTGTCACCAATAAGAGGACTAAGCTAGGAAGGCATAGACAAACCTCCTTTTCCAAAACCCCGTTGTTTGGGGAGAAAAATCAAATATCTTCACAAATACATATCTATCTACGTATTGATTTGAATAATAAAGTATACAAAGTTATACATACCCTATCCCCCTCTAGATTTGAACCTGTGACTTCCAAAGAGTAAACACACTTGTTTAACCATTAGGTCCACTCAGGTTGTATTTTTTTTAATCATGTTATATATTTTACCATAAACATATTAAACCATAAGACTATGTAAACATTGGTTTTTTTTTAACAAGAACTGGGAAAATTTATATTAAAAAGTGTAGATAAATCCATTGTAGTAGAAAAAGGGGGTCATGAATGACCTTCCAGAGATATAAGCTTTGAATATTGGGACTTCTAATACAAAATTTGTGTCCATTGAGTTTCCTCCTTCCCTAGATATAACATTTCAATTGTATTTCGAAGAGTACAGTCTATAGAAAACTCTGTTTATATATAACGTAAAACAAAACATGACACTTGAATTTTACAAATTCAGCTACCCAGTTCCTTTTTGGTCTTCGAGTGTCCATGCTGCTCCCAATTTGGATATAGTATGGGCTCGTTGAGATCCAGAATTTGATTTACTGTGGCTGAAGTTAAATTCTTCGAAGCTCCCTGGGTGCTCGCTGGGGTATTGGGCTGCTGGTGACTTCTTTCCATCTGATCCATTTGGCTTTGCAAAATCTCCATATAACTGCATTGCTCCTCGATTTGGCTCCTCTGTGCAAATATTTCATCTTACAATCTCTCAATTAGGTGCCTATGCCGAGAAAGGGTCTCAATCTCAAAGGTTAATGTAGAGTTGAGTGCTCCCATGTGGATTCTCATCCTTTGACACCCTGCACACTCTAATTATGGGTCCTGCTAGTCATGTCCAACAAGCAAACCTTGTGAAATTGTGATCCTTGGCGCATTGTGGTTCTTTTGCCTATTGTCCATGATTCTGGGAAAGGCCCAATTCTACAGAGGACTGGAAATCGTGAGGTCTAAGAATCTGGCTTTGGTGGAGTCGGGTCCCAGAAGAGGCTGCAAGACGAAGTCTAAGCAAGGTGATGGGAAGGCTCGAAGTTTCACCGCAACAGAGGGGTTTCTCGAGATCTCTGATTAGAGACTCCCCAAGGCGTGGATGTAGAATTCCAGACCAGACAATTCAGGGAGAACACAGAGTACACATGTCTCGGATTAAACTCAGATGGAACTCACCACTGCAAAGATGTTGCCCAGAATCACTGAGAGAATTCACCCCATGTGACAATGAACTCCAAATTTGTGTCTAACAGATAAAACATGGACTCTACCTAGAGCGTTGTACTTAGATCCTGCATATCTCCGCGCCAAGGACTGAATCCAATGTCACCCTGACATTTCCACTCTGCTTCAGGACTGATGCACGCTCGACCCATCTACGTCATAGTCTTCGACAATCTATTACCCACGAACTCAATTGGGAGATCAAGCGAACCACTCCATGCCATAATGAAATACTCGTACCAGTTCTTGTTATCCCAATTTATCCTTGGTCGATGAGGCCCTGTCGTTTCACCTGCCAGTTGCCTCCTCCACTTCTCATGGATCGCGCTGGGGCTCCAAGTGTTCACTCTCGTGGCCTTTGTTGGATGGATCCTGGTCATATGTGAAGGCATTAGACTAGGGGGGATAGACCTTCTTTACTCTCCACCCCTAAGGTTCTGAGAGGTCTCCCAATGGCCTTGTTAGCCATTTTGTCTGCTTCCTTATTATTATCTCTCAAAACATGTAAACAAATTGGCTTTAGAGTCCTTGTGATTATACAAATTATGTATATAACCCTCTTTAGGCTCAAATGTTTTGGCTCGGATCCCTGGATCATCATCCTTATGATTGTCTTTGAGTTGCCCACTACATTCAGGCTATGGATTTTCCTTTGATTTGCTAGTTGAAGTCCTTTAAGAAGTGCATATGCCTTTGCTTTATTGCTGGTGTCTTTCCCAAGATTATTTTTCCTTCGGGTTCATAGAGAACCCCCCCCAACACCTACCTCCCCCAGGTTTCCCTTTGATGCGCCATCAAAACAAAGTGTGTGTTCTGACTATTTTTGGATCCAATATTCTATGTTGTGAATGGTATGAAGTTGCCAGTACGATCGTTGTGTTGGGTGATAATTCTTAGAGGAATGGAGATTGAAGCTTGTAACCCAATCCTTTTCTTAGATATTCCAATTGATCGGATCTTCTATGCTCAAAATTTTAGTGTTTATAACCTCTGACAGTTGGTTTTTGGCCTTGCTAGCAACACTTTGAGGATGTGGCTTTTTCCCCTAGAAAATTTGTTTATTTCTTGCTATCCATATTTGCCAACAGACATATTTGGGGAGAGACCTCCACAGTGTTTTAAAGAATGGATTTCCATGAAAGGTGCCTTGGTATTATTTTTCCCAGTTTCCCAAGAAGGGATTTAAATGCGAGGGAGACCTTATTTGATGAATTAGATTTTCATACAGTGCATTCCATACTGTTGTAGAGAAGGAACATTCCCAGAAGAGGTGTTGAATAATATCTTGATTGCTTTGGCATAGAGCACAGTTGAAAGGGCCTTGGAAACCCCTTTTCATCAAGTTTTCTCCCGTTAGTATTTTCCCATGAGCTAGGGACCAAATGAAGATATTAATTTTGGGCAGAGCATCTGGACTCCAAATGTTTTTCCATTTTGGTGAGGACTGGAGGATCCTTGAAGAGGAGAGGATAACTATATACCCATTTGTTCCCCAGCCTCGACTGTCTGGAGTGTCTCTGAGTAAAGGGGATGCTCCTCTAAGGAGGGATATCAACACTTGGGATTTATTTTGCATGTAATCAAGGGTGTCTCCTAGGCTCCAAGCCTTCCAACTTCCATATTCATTCCATATTGATATATCGAAGAGAGTGAGTTTATGTTCTGAAGTCAACAATCTTTTTAGAGCCCCAATCTCTTCAGCTCAGGAAATGATGTCAGTTCCCAAAATCGAATCTTGCCACATCCAGATCCATTTTCCATTTCCATGAATCCAAGAAAGGTGCTCTTAAAAGAAAGGGATTGATACTCTTATGCGTTTCCAGATTTGTGAGCCAGGTTGAGAATCGGGAATAGAGTCCATGCATATTTTTTTGGCCCCCAGCCTGTATTTTTTGGTTATGGTCGTTTTCCATCATTCCTTTCTGCCCGAAATTATCCTCCAAAGAAGCTTGGATCCCATAGCTATATTCGTCACTTCAAGATCTCTAATTCCCAGTCCCCCACTATTTTTGGGTGAGGAGACTATAATCCAGTTTATTAGATGAAAATTTCTGGAATTGGATTTTCCCCCTTGCCACAAGAATTTGCGAATGAGTTGGGCCATGTCTTTCAGGGCTCCCTTTGGACCCAGGAGGGAGGCAAATTGGAAGAGGGGGGGGAAGGATAGTACTGATTTTATCAGAACCACCCTCCCAGCTGGGTTGAGCCACCTTGACCCCCAAGAGTCCATTTTATCCTTGAATTTTTGAAGGTTGAGGTGCCAGTACTCTCCAGGAAGCGATTTTAAACACAGAGGAAGACCGAGGTATTTAAAATTTTTCCAATCACTTGATATGGCAAAGCCCAAGATTTGAGCAATGCCTAATCTTCTATTAGCTGAGACATTCCACACGTAGATTTGACATTTATTCTTATTCAAGAGCCCTCCCGAAGCTGAGAGGAAGGTGTCCAGAACTTGGTTTATTCTTCTTGCCATGATTTTTGAAGCTCCACTCAAGAGGATCGTGTCATTCGTGAATTGCGAGTGGTTGATTCGTTTTACATCCTGAGCTATTTTGATTCCTAGGATTGTTCCATTGGTGCATTCCCATTCTAATCTTTGATTGAGATATTCTTCCATGATCACATATAGGAGTGGGGAGAGAGGGAAACCATGCCTTAGATCTATGGAAGCTCTAAAGAAGGGGGTTTGTCATCCATTTAAAAGAGGGGTGATCCAAGGAAAAGTAATACATGCTCCCGTCCAGGATAAAAAATCTTGATTGAACCCAAATTTTTGCATTACTTTGAAAAGGAAGTCATGCTCTACTCTATCAAACACATTTTCCATATCCAAATTAATTTCCATACCTTATTCTCCCCGAGAATTGTTGGAGTGGATTGCTTCTTTCACTAGGATGAAGTTGTCCCATATTTTCCCGCCTGCAACAAATCCTCTTTGATTAGGGAGAATTAGAGATATGAGAAAAGGAGTCAGCATGTTAGCAATAATTTTATTCATGATTTTATAAGAGGTATTACAAAGAGAGATAGGTCTAATTCTATCAGGGAGGATGCTCCATGCTCTTTCAGAATGAGCGCTAAAAAGGAGTTGGTGGCTCCTCCCATTTTTTTATTTATTTATGCACATATCTTATCATTCTAATGAAATCTTGCTTGATTATGTGCCAACACTTTTTATAGAAATGGAAAGTGAAATCGTCCGACCCTGGAGATTTATCTTCATTGAATTGATTGATTGCTTTCAAGATTTATTTTTCTTCAACTTGATGGTTGAGTTTGAAGTTGTCTTCATCAGAAATTTTTCTTGGGATATGGCTAAGGAGAGAATCAACAGAGACTTCCTATGATCTTTTATCTGAATTATATAGCTTGAGGAAGAAGTGATCTTTTATCTGAATTATATAGCTTGAGGAAGTGATTGGAGGTTTGCTTCTTGATTTGGTCAAACTCCTTTAAGGTTTCACCCATCTGAGTTTTGATTTCTGATATTTGATTTGTCCAAAGTCCACCTTTTGATTGTCTGTGAAAGAAGGACGTGTTTTGATCACCTGCTTTCAACCATAGGCTTCTAGACTTTAATATCTGGTTGATTTATAATTATTTTAGTGCTTGAATGTATTCTTTGTGTATCTTTTGTTCAGACATTATATAGCTTTGTTGGACTTCTTTTGTCTCCATTTCCCCTTGAATATTTTCTAGTTGAAGCTTTTTTTCTTTAATCTTGATTTGAATCGGACTCGAAGATGTTTTTTCCCACGAATTTAGAAGTTCTTTCACCAACTTCAACTTATTTTCCTAGATGTAGACCAAAGAGCCGATGATCCATTGGTTCTAGGCTTGCAAAGTAGAGGATAAAAAATCTAGTCGATCCATCCACAAGGGGTTGAATCTGAAGGGGATAGGGCCCCAGTTTTTTTTGTGATTCAAACGCTAAAGAGATAGGTCGGTGATCTGATACTGCCCATGGGAGGATCGTTGAAGAGGATTTGTTTGGATGAGAAAGAAAAGATCTGCTTATTAAGAATCAATCAAGCCTAGCCGTTATGTGGCCTCACCCTGCTCTTCTATTGTTCCAGGTATACAGACCTTTGGAGGGGGGAACATCGAAGAGGTCCAGATTTGAGATTAGATACTCATTTTTTCCTAGAATTGGTCCCTCACAATGGATCCCCCTCGCTTTTCTTTTAACCCTCTCGTGGTATTGAAATCCCCAGCTATAATCAAGTTTTGGGGGGATTATCTTTGGCCGGGTCTTGGAGGGAGCTCCAACACCCAACTTTTTCCAAGTAATTATTTGGAATATAGACATTGATAATTGAATAAAGCATACCTCTGGATTTCTTAGTTAGAGATACCATCATACAAAACTGGGATTGTAGATGATCCTCTTGCTTGAATTCTTTTGCGTTCCAGATTATGTTGATTCCTCCCGAGGTGCCTCTAGAACTTATTGCTTTTCCTTCCCCTTTTTTCCAATTCTTTTTGCATTTCTTGGAGGGTTTCTAGATCCCTCATTTTTGTCTCCTGGATTAGAAGGATTGAAGGGTTTTTTTTTTTTATTAGCTTTCAAAATTCTTCTTTTTTATCCCTTCTCCCTAGTCCTCTGCAGTTCTAGGAGACAACTTTCATCATTTATCATAGGGTTTTGCCCCCCCCCCCTTTAAAGGGCTGAGATGCTACTCCCTTATGGTGCGTTGACTTGTTTTTTCATGATTTACTCTCTTTTCTTAGTGCTTCCGCTATAGTTTTTTGAATGCCTAATTCCTTATCTCTATCTGCATTCGTTTTCCTTTTGTTTCTGTGAGATTTTCTTCCTACTTTTTTTATTGTGACTGGCTGGGTGACCTCTAGGTCTGAATCACTATCAAAAGTTTCTTGTCCTTATTCCTCAGAAAAAATATGGATCTTTGGAGGAGGGTTTGGAATATATTTTGTTGCAGTTTCCCCACTTGTTACCGGGATTTCATTTTCTTTTCCTTTTCTGGTTTCTTCTTCTTTGTCTTCTTGCCTCTTTTTTCCATTCTCTTCCTGGCGTTCCCTAAGGTCTTCCATGTTATCTTCTGCTAAAATTCTGGTATACCTGTTGTGCCTTGATTTTCCTTTCTGAGGGGATCTTGGGGGTCTTTCTCTCGAGCCTGTGGTTTTTCCACCTTTCCCTTGTGGGGGGTTCATGGTTGTTTTCCCATTAGTTTTTTTCCTTTTCGGTTGTTGCCATTGGTCCTGTTTCAAATCTTGCTCCTAGGATTCTTTAGCTTGTGGGAAGCATATTGCGAAATGGCCATATTGATGAAAAACTTTACATTTGAAAGTAATTTTCTCACAATTGATCCGAAATCAGATTCAGAAGACTGTCAAGGCATGAAAAATGCTCAAAACTGAAAGTGCTCGGAATCTGACGAAACCAACACCATTGCGTCCGGCTCGTCTTCCTGATTCCAGTGGTATAATTTTTATGTCAAACGGAGTCCGTATGAAGAAGATATCACATTCTGTCCGCCGAGCCAAACATACAAAATTTTGGGATGCTGACTGTACTTGTCCGTACAGTGACACGTGTCAGTTCGTACAACTGATGTGGCATGTCCGTACAACTGATGTGGCGTAACCAAGATGCGACACGTGGCAGCATTGGAGGACGACACGTGGCAGCATCAGGAGAGGACACGTGGCGACTTCCGTACAGGACATGTGGCAGCATCAGGAGACGGCACGTGGCAGGTCCGTACAGGACACGTGGCAACCTCAGGCAGTGACACGTGTCAAGATGATTTGGCATTTTGGCGCGCAGGTGGACCAATCCTAAAGTGACACGTGTCACCACTGGAAGGGTGACACGTGGCACGGATGACGTCAGCAGCTTGCGTGGCTCGGATGACGTGGCTCGATGATGTGGCAATGACATGGCAGTTTGATGTGGCAGCACATGGTCCAATCAGATGTCAACACGTGGCAGCTTTGTGGGCAAATGATTGGGTGCCACATGGCCCAATCATGGGATGCCACGTGGCACCCCGGGTTTAGCCAATAAGGGCCGTTTCAAAAATATTTTGGGCCCGGGGGATTCGAACCCCGGACCTCCCACTATGCCAACGACTTAACAAAGTTCCGATAACCACTCTACCGCGTATTAGTTCTTGTGATATGAACGAGTTTGTTTATATTTAAAGTTTGAACTTTGGGTTTTGCGCGGCGGGTAGGGCCGGGGCTTAGCCCCGACCCCGGTTTTATTGTACCGCATATGACCGTTAGCGCGGGGTTGTAAATGTTGTGCGGGCGGTTTAAATATGTTAACAACGGTTATATAACCGTTTTCTATGTGACCAGTTGGCGGTTTGTGCAACGGTTCGCCGGGGGGGGGTGTTTTAAACGTGACCCATGGTTTTATTGTAGCCACGAGACCGAGCGCCGGGTGGAAAAGGGGCCAGCGCTTAGCCCTTTGGGCTAGCGCTTGGCCCTATTAAAGACATATGACCATATAAAGAGGGGGCGCGCCCAGGAGAGGGGGCCTAAGCCCGTTGCAACTATAATATGGTTTTTAAAATGGGTTTTTCAACTAATTTCATTAATTTTAATGTAATTAACTCATAAATGGGAGTTATTGGGCTTTTTTAGAGCCTAATTTTTGGGAGGAAGTTGGAGATTGAAACCAACTTTCCCAACTATTTAACCAAGGCCATGTTGAGGCCATTTGGTCAGATTTGGAGAGCCTTTGGACGGTTTTGGAGAGCAGAGATGCTGAGGCAAAGCCAGGTCTAAGCCAGTTTGAGGCAGGGAAGCTGTTGAGGTAGAGATGTTGTCGGACGATTTCTGAGAGCTCGGGACATCCGTTTCAGGTGCCGTAAGTTGTGAAAGATTCTAGAGATCATGGCGAACAAAACCAGATCAGTCTAGAAGCCAATCGACATTGTAAATATGTACTAATAAGCTTTCGAACAGAAATAAAGAAGCCTCCCTCACAGAGAAAAGGCCCGGAGACGTAGGCAAAGTTGCCGAACTCCGTTATCAAACTTGTGCATTATGGTTTGCTGTTTTTCATTGCAATTTCAGATCTGAAAATATGTTAATGGTTGTATAATTCATTTGTTTTTCTCGCTCTTTCGTTAAGCTTCCCAATGGTTAATTAATGCATGCTAAGTTAAAAACTCAACCATAGTCATTCGAAAAATCCTGACGGATCAACAATCGACCTATTGTACATAAGACCAATTATCCAGAGTCAACTGGATTGCTTATGGGAGACCTTTTTCCAGATCCACTTCCAAACAGATTCTGGCACAAAAGCTTGAATCCCTTCTTGTGGTTCCACATGATCGATGTATTTCTCTAGTGAGTTTCCTATGTTTCTTAGGGTTTCATCATTCCAGCAGTGAAGAGGGAAGAACAACATCCTTACCCAGATATGGACTACTGAAGGGATATCATTTTCTAGGCTGAAATATGGGGTCCATTTATTGAGATACATTCCTCTTTCACCCATGAAATAAGGTCCACTTCGAAAAATCAGATCCATATCTTCTTTTTTTTCAAATAGAAAGGAGAAGAAACCCTTACCACAAAAGGTTGCAGACATTTGTCCCTGGATCAATTTTTACCAGTTTAGATCTAGCCACTGATGCATGGTTTTGGGGGAGGGCCACAACCCTATGAACTTCCCTATCAATCTATGTTCTGCCAATATAATAGCTAGCAAACGAATCAAAGAAGGATGGACAACCACCTTAGGGATGTTTTCAATTTTTTTAACGAATCTGGAGGGAGATTCCTTATGGGTATTGGCATAGGAGGATATCAAGGCATGAGAGGCCTGAAGATTCGAAGACAAAGAACCTGGAGGGGGGTCCCCCTCCTCAAAGGGGGCCATGCTCGACCCATGCGAGGGCACATGGGGCTGAATCTACGTGAAGCTAAAAACCAGAGTCTCTAGAAAACCCTAGCTTGCAAAAAAAATGATTGTGTAAACATTGTTATGGAAACTTAATACAAGATAAATATGTAAAACCATGATTCAAAAATTCATCAAGTAAAAATATCAAGAAGTCATTAAAAATAATAACCGCCTCCTCACATAACTTTCTACTTCTTAGAGTTGCAAGTCACTACAAACCACATGCATTGAATGA
>ML845289.1:16925-31657 GCA_009831015.1 Picea engelmannii
GATCATTTTTATACACACTATAACTATCTTTCGGATAACACTAAGAAGTTTCTTAGGAGGAGTCAAAGGCACATCTTGAAGTTAAAGGGAATGCTCAAAGAACAAGAAGAGAGTTCTAAATTAGAAGAAAAGGAAGAAAAGATAGCAAGACTAAAGAATGGAAAATAAGACATGAATATAGATGATGAGATTAGTAAAAAATTTCAAACTATTGTCCATCTCAAGACCCAAATTGAAGAAGCCAAAAGAATAGAGGAACTATTGAAGATTCAAATAAATGAAAAGGAAGATTCATGTTGCAAATTAGAAGATGAAATTGTTGACCTTAGAAAGAAGGTAGAAAAGTCAAACAAATTCTTGAATAGCTCACGAATCTTGGATGAGATCTTGGAAAGTCAAATACCATCATGTGATAAATCAGGTCTTGGATACAAAGGAGAAGATAAATATGCTGAAGCAAGCACCTCAAAGAAGCATGAGGTAAGTCCATCAAAGAAGGAAGACAATGTTGCAAAACAACCATCTACACAAGGAAAAGAAAATTCCAAAAGTACAAAGCAAGAAAGATATCAAGAAGCCATTCTTGAGACACCAAAGCAAAGGTATGAAAGTGTTTTTCATGGGTATTGTTATTCATGTAATGGATATGGTCACAAATCTTTTGAATGTATATCTTATGAAAGAAGATATAATGGAAGATTTCATAACACCATGAGGTGTTGGAGATGTGATCAAGTAGGACATATTGTTGTTCACTGTAACACTATGAGATGCTACAGTTGTAGTGGATTTGGCCACAAATCCCAGAAGTGATGGAACACAAGAAGAAAGTCCATGATGAGGACTTCACATAGCATGGCTAGAAGAAGGAATGAAGTAAGAAAGGGAGACATATTTGAAAAGATGGATACTCAGAGCTCAAATTCTGAAGAGAAGGGTCATCTACAGAAGTGGGTGAAGAAGACAGAGCAGCCAGAACAGAATGAAAGATTGAAGGAAAGTTCAAAAGTGTCATTTACTAAGGCAAATGCAGGCAACATTGGTGACAGTCATGTGAACACACGTACTGACCTTGAATAGTTCGCGTACACACGCGCTCAGTTCTGCATTAGGTCGCGTGTATGTTGAAAAGCCTTGGGAAAAAGGCAATGCATAGAGTTTGGAGTTTGATGTGATGGTATAACACTTTGTTGCAGGTTCTGACATTGTTTGTTGTAGGTTCTGACACTTTTTGTTGCAGGTTTAAGTGTTCATCTATTGGATTATGTAAAATAAAATCTCGAATGCATGGCACTAACCCAAGAGTATGGATTGATGTTGATCTGTTGATGATGGTGGTATACATGGTTGGACTTGGCATACATACATATCATGAGGGATATGATACATTGTTTGGTATTTTGGTAGATGCACATGGTTGGCATAATGGTAGATGCACATGTTGGCATATGGTGGATACATTTCGTGGATGATATATTTTGGCACAATGTTGATGTGCATGGTTGATGTACATGGATGTTGTGCATGGTGGGAACATCTTGGTACATGATGGATATATATTGTTCATTATTCTCTATTTCATTGTTGAGATATATTTTCTTTCATGATGAATGGTATAGCACAAGTTTGATGCATGAACAGGTCCAAGGATCTTCATATGTTAGCACATTGTTCATCTTGCAAAGAAGATAGGGGGAGACATACCCTTAGGGGGAGTCATTCTTCCTCCCATGATTCGAGGAGGAGAAATTTATCAGATGTATACCTAGAAAAGAGACCTATATTTGAAGAAAGAGAACAAAGGCATAATTCCAGGGGGAGCGATGGTCACAGGGGGAGTATGTTCGATGCATTTTCAGCATTACATTAGATTGATATCCCTTTTTCAAAAGGGGAGAGATTATATAGCGACAAAAAAATAGGGGGAGCAGCCCCAAAGAGGAGAATGACCCTTTTCCATTGATTTCAAAGGGGGAGAGATAATCACATTGATGTGATTGATGTCTATTCATTGGAGAGATTCATGGGAGAGATTGATGTGGAGAAATAGTCACATTGACTATTGATGTAGAGCATGCCTTGTCTACATGTTGACATCAATAATTGGTAATTGGAGTTGACATCAATGTTGGTATTGCCATCAATGCCAAAGGGGGAGATTGTTGGATCATGTTGTCATTGATGCCAATGGGTTGTCATTGATGCCAATGGTTTGTCATTGATACCAATGGTTTGATTATTTGGGAGATTGTTGGATCATATGTAAATGGTTTGGTTTGATTGATGTCATTGATTGATGTCAAGTAATTGATGGATCATGCCCTTGATGAATGTTATATGTCCAAGTGGAAACCAATTAATGCAAAAATGAATCATTATTGTCTTATCATGGTTGATAAGTGAAGCAGGAGCGCCACCCAGTTCGGGCACGTCCGCTCTCACAGGACCTTCTTCTTCTCGGCCCGAAGAACTTGAAGGTTCTTCTATTTCCCTATTGGTAAATCTGCACCCACAGCGATCTTTCGAGGTCTCCCCTTTTTACTACCGGGAGATCAGCTAAATCTCGCTATCTTGCAAGTTCGAGACTCAAGCCCCCAAACTTTTCTTCCAAATCTTCCGATACCCGATATGGCAATACGGGTATAGCTCTTTTCGCATGTAACCGTGGGCTAGGCTTAATGTTAGCGCTTCTCGCGACTTTGAAATCTTGTGACCTCGCAACCTCGTGACCTCGCCAGTTGAACCGTCAAGTTTTTACCCTCCTAGTCCACGAGTCTCTGAGATGCATGGTCCCACCTTATACTCTGCCACGTGTTCACAAGAATCTCGACTCCTCGGCACTTCGCGACTCGACGTCCACATGAATCTTGGCTCCTCGGCACTTCGCGACTCGCGACTCCTTGGTGCCACCTGTATTCCACTCGCACTCCGCTATGGCCCACACAGCTCCAGCTGTCAGGATATCGCTTCCTCGCAACCTCGCGATATCCGCGTCCAAATTCTCGGACCCTTTCTTGAGAGGTACCGATACACGATCCTTCGCTCAGATCCAACGGTCCTCCTGTGTTCCGGATCCAATGGCTGTCCTTCTCTCACCACCTCGCTACCTCGCGACTTGGTGTAACGAATGTTCGGACTCCCAACCTGCGAACTCCCGAGTTCGCGAGATCACCGATCTCTGCCACCTGTCCCTTAAAATGAATGGATATGATCCTCTCACGTCGCCTCGCGTCCTCGCATCTCGCGAATTTGCACACCCAATACTTGGGCTTTCACTTTGTGAACTCCCAAGTTCGTGAGATCTCTTGATCTCTTGACACCTGTCCTCCTCAGATGGACGGCTCATAGCCTCCTCGCCACCTCACCACTCGTGAAGCTAAAGGACTTCCCTTTCGGTCCTCCAATGTCTGAGTCTGCGAAATGAGAATCTCCTGACACGCGTCCTCTGCAATGAACGACTCTAATCTTATCGCGTCTCGCGATATCGCTACTCTGGCTTCACAACTTTGGGGCTTCAACTCCCGAGTCCCCGATACACGATACCACGTGTAGATCCTATGGCTCCTGTGACTCAGAATCAATGGCCCCGCCTCTCCTGAGCTCCTAGATTTCAGAATCTTCTCGTCGTAAACCCCTTGCACCTCTGCAAGATCTGACGATCCTCGGAACTTTGCGAAATCTCCTCAGAGACTTTTGATCATTCGTTCCTTCTTATAAAATCCACGAGATGAAAAGAGTATCTCTCCACGAGATTCTTTCGTCGCTTCGTCAACCTGCGAAACTTCTCTCCGATTTCTGACAACAGCTTCTCCACACTTAACTTTCAGTAACCTCGAAGGTCTATTCCTCCTGAGCTTTGTTAAACTCCTCCAACCTCAACAAGATTCTTTGCACACACTTCTTGCGGCAGTCCTCGAACACTTCTAAGTGTTGAGATCTTTTGACTTTGCGCACACCTACAGCAGTAGTCCTTCAATACTTCTGCTCAGTATCACAACTGAGACTCTCGTTAGCCTACACACTCCTTGCACGGATCTAACAACTCACTTTCACGATGAATGAGAACAAAAGCTATCTCTCTGAGCCTTCTGTCAACGCACTCACTTGCGGACGACTTCAACTGCACTCCTTGCAGGAATCCTTGCTCAAGCAGAGAAACGGTTGTAACTCATTCACTTCCTCTCAGACTTCTATCTAGACACATGAAGTCATACACACAGCATATTCACAAATGCATAACAGGAAGAAAATGTTCATAACCAGAGCATTCAACACACATACATAAAGAATAACACAACAACCATGAATCTGAATCAATCCTCTTCTATTAATTCAAGATCTATACATGGGTGTTCTTTACAACTATCTGCTATTCTCCTATGCTCTAGACTCTTCTTTCTCTTGTTGCTTAATTGTTACAATGATACAAATGAGGGTGTTTATATCCGGTTTCCCTCCTGCACTCTAAAACTATCTAATCTAAGAATTCAATTCTATCTACCTGCAACTACTACTATAAATGCCTCTGTCTATCTCATACGAGAGTGTATGGCTCGAGGTCTGATTACATTCTTACCAAGGCGCCTAAATTAAATGATCTCATTTATATTCAGCGCATCAACTTCAAGAGGAAATTTAAAATTCAAAAACTTGCGCTGGACGTCTTCCAGTTGTCTTCTGCTTCCACGTTGGTTTTGTTTGTCATGAGGGATGCTCCTGCATCATACTCCCTCGCTTGAAAATTTGCATGGGCTCCTATCCATGAGCTCCTGCACGGTATGTCCATGCTTCAGAATTTCTGCTTCAGTCTCCCAACTGGCATCTTCAACTGGATGACCCTTCCACTTAACCAAATATTCAAAATATTCTTTCCTCCTGGTTTTCTTACCCACTCGTTTGTTTAACATCTGTTCCATTTGTGGCTTCTCTGCAACTGGCATCTGCTTCTGCCACTGGATCTCTGGTTGATCATCACTTTCTGCTCCTGCTTCATCAGCTTTATATGGATATAAATCTGAAACATTAAATATCGTAGATATTCCAATGCCCTCTGGTAGCTCAATTTCATAAGCATTCTGTCCCATTTTCTTGAAGACCTTGCATGGCCCAATTTTCTTCATCTTCAGCTTATTGTATGTTCCTCTTGGGAACCTTTCCTTCTTCAAATGTGCCAGAACCAGATCACCAACTTCAAACTGAAGTTGTCTTCGATGTTGATCTGCTCTGCGCTTGTACTCCTGACTTGACTTCAATAGTCGCTCCTTCACCTGGCTGTGAAGTTCCTTCATTGCTTCAGCGAATTCTCCTACACTAGCACTACTAGTATCAGTTTGTTCTGAATCCATTAATTTAGAAACTCCTCTCGGCTGCACTCCATACACAATCTGAAATGGACTTTTCCCTGTGCTCCTGTTCACTGAATCATTATATGCGAACTCTGCTTGCGGTAATATGTTGTCCCAGCTGTTATGGTGCTCTGTCACCAAGCTCCTCAACAAGTCTCCCAGACTCCTGTTGACCACTTCTGTTTGTCCATCCGTCTGAGGATGATAAGCAGAACTAAACATCAAATTAGTCCCCAGCTTCTTCCACAATGTTTTCTAGAAATTCCCTATGAATTTTGTGTCTCTGTCCGAGACTATGCTTTTCGGCAATCCATGAAGTCGAACAATCTCCTTGAAGAATAGATTTGCGATGTGGGTCGCATCGCTGGTTTTCTGGCATGGAATGAAGTGTGCCATCTTAGAAAACCTATCAACTACTACAAATATTGAATCAGCACCTCTTTGTGTCCTCGGCAACCCCAATACAAAATCCATGCTAATCTCTTCCCACGGCTTGTCTGGTATGGGCAATGGCTGATAAAAACCCACAATTTGCTTTCTGCCCTTCGAGTGCTGGCAAATCCTGCATCTGTCCACAAATTTCTTAACTTCTGACCGCATCCCTGGCCAAAAGTATGACTCGCTCAGCTTGGCAAATGTCTTATCATGGCCAAAGTGTCCAGCCAATCCACCACTGTGATTCTCCTTCAACAAGTTCTCCCTCATGGAGCAATTCGGAATACACAGTTGATTGCCTTTGAACAGCAATCCATCCTGGATCACGTACTCTATCCACTGACTTCTGTCTCTGAGAACTGGGTTCTCAGCTACTTCATAAGATTCCTTAAAGTCTGAATCATCTGCATACATGTCCTTAAGATCATCAAAGCCTAATGTCCTAACTTTGAACTCCTGCAACAACAAACATTTCCTGCTCAAAGTATCAGCAACTTTGTTAGAAGTACCAAAAATATGTTTTATTACAAATGTAAAGTTCTGCATGTATTCTACCCATTTAACATGCCTCTGATTCAACTTCTCCTGTTGAGTTACATATTGTAATGCATGGTTATCACTATATAAAACAAATTATTTTGGAATCAAATAATGCCTCCATTTCTTCAATGCCTGTATGATGGCATAGAATTCTTTATCATACGTGGAGTACTTTTCTTTTGCCTCATTCAACTTCTCGCTGAAATATGCAATCGGTCTGTCTTCCTGGCTCAAGACCGCTCCTATGGAAAACCCACTTGCATCACATTTCACCTGAAATGTCTTCTGAAAATCTGGCAACACCAAAACCAGTTGCTCTGTAATTTTTCATTTCAACAAGTTGAAACTCTTCTCAGCCTCTTCAGTCCAGTGAAAAGATTTATGTCTTTTCTTCACTGTATCCATCATTGCTGTGTTAATTCCACTGAAATTCCTGATGAATTTTCGGTAGAAACTAGCTAGTCCATGAAAACTCCTTACTTCAAATACGTTCCTCGGTGATGGCCAATTCTTGATTACCTCCACTTTATCTGGATCCATCCTCAACTCATTTGTTGATATAACAAACCCCAAATAAATGAGCTCTGTCTTCATAAACGAGGACTTCTTCATGTTTAATAACAGCTTCTCCTGCTGTAATCTCTTCATCACAATAGCCAAATGCTTCAAATGTTCAGCCTTTGTCTCGCTGAAAACCAATATGTCATCCAAATACACAATGACAAATTTTCCAATGAACTCCTTCAGGACTTCATTCATCAACCTCATAAAGGTACTTGGTGCATTCGTCAAGCCAAACGGCATGACAAGCCATTCATACAAACATTTGTTTGTCTTGAACGTTGTCTTCCATTCGTTACCTTCTCTCATACGAATCCGATGATATCCACTCTTCAAATCTATCTTTGAAAAAAAATTTGCTCCACTTCAGCAGTCCATCAAATCATCCATTCTTGGCAATGGGAATCTATACCTGATAGTTATTTTGTTGATGGCTCTCGAATCAGTGCACATCCTCCAGCCTCCGTCTTTCTTCGGACTGAGTATTGTTGGAACAGCACATGGACTCAAGCTTTCCCTGACCAAACCTTTGTCCAATAACTCCTGGACCTGTATTTTAACCTCTTCATTCTCCTGCGGCGTCAATATGTACGTGGCTTTGTTTAGAAAACTAGCTCCTGGTATGAGGTCTATATGGTGACTCACACTCCTCATTGGTGGCAACGAACGAGGTAGTTCGTCCACTACAATATCAATGAACTCTTCCAGCAGTTCCTGAACTTCTCCTGGCAAATCATCCACTCTTGTGCTAGTCAGAACAATTCTCAGTTTTCTGACCACAAAGAATTGTGGATCCTCCTTCTTCTTAACTTCTGTAAGAAGTTCCTTCCCACTCATGATAAGTATTGTGTTGTTTACCTCCAGTTTCACTCCTTTATCCCCAATTGGACACAACATGTGAGTTCTCCCATTCTTTTCCAAGGTATATGTATTCTTCCTCCCATCATGAATTACATTTCTATCATACTGCCATGGTCTACACAGCAATAAATGACAGACATCCATAGGAATAACATCACACAAAATCCTATTATTATATCCTCTTATCTTTATGTCAACTAAGCATTGTTTAGTGATATTTACCTGATGTCCCTTTTGTAGCCATGAAACTTTGTATGGATTCGGGTGATCAGTTGTCTCTAGCTCCAGCCTTTCTACCATCTCGGTTGAAACAAGATTATCAGTGCTTCCACTGTCCACAATAACCTTGCATGCCCAACCTTTGGTCTTGCAAGCAGTCCTAAAAAGACTGTTTCTCTGTGTTGAGTTCTCCATCTCTCTCTCTGGTGTCAAAAGAAATTTTCGCATTACCAACGATCTTCTGCCTTCAGCGTACTCTGTCTCAACATCTCGCCTTTGTGCCTCGGCGATGTGAGATTCTCCTCCATCCTTCTTCCTATCTGGACAGTCAACTGACTTGTGCCCATTCTTTCCACATGTGTAGCATGTGATTACTCCACCTCTTCCTCTTCCTCTACCTCTGGTACGAGGAAACCTATTATTATCAGCATATCCTCCTCTTTGCTCAGTATGTTGTTCTCTTTTCTCAGCATATGGCCTTCTCTGTGAACTTCCACCTCTCTCTATCTGAGTCTGAGGTTTCTTCCAATCATCCTTGGGCTTCTGATATTTGTCTTGGGAAATTGATTTTCCTTTGGGCTAACTCCTGCCTCTGCCCCTCTGACCTTGTTTACGGCTCAGCTTCTCCTCAGCTTTCAGATCCAATTAGTAAGCATCCTCCACCATTCGGATGGTTGCCAAATTTAGTTCATCCTGAATTTCATACCTCAGTCCATTCATGTACCTGGCCACCTTTTCGTCATTGCTTTCACGATGACCTGCTCTGATGCTTAACCTGTAGAATTCCTTAGTATACTCCTTTACTGTCATCATCTTCTGTCTTAGGTTCTACATTCTCCTGAATAGAGAAATTTGATAGTCCCTGGGAATGAATTTTGCCTTCATCTTTGCAATCATCCTATCCCAGCTCTTAATTTTTTGTTTGCCTTGACAATGCCTGTTAGCTTGTAGTTCATCCCACCACAATGTTGCATGTCCTTTTAATCTTGTGACGACATGTCTGACCTTCTTATCATCTTCGATATCTTCATAATCGAAGTAAGTGTCAAGAGCTCTAATCCAGTCTAGCAGCTCTTCTGCATCCAGACTCCCTTCATAAGTTGAATGTCCATCTTTTTTTTCGAACTCATCCGAGCGATAGCCTTGATTAATCGCTCATTGGCTGCATCTTCTGCTGGGATTTCTTCTCTTTCATATCCATCATCACCTTCATCCTCGAATTCACTGATATCTCCTGCATCAGCGTTTCGTCTTTGTGATGTCTCCATGTACTCCATTCTGGCACGAATATTTCTCACTTCTCTCTCCATATCTGGATTCTGTCCTGACCTGCCTCTTTCTCTGGACATTTCTCTTTCTCTGGACAATTCCCTTTCCTCCTCTGGATCGGGTGATTGTCTATTTCTTCTCCTTGGTGGCATCGTGAATTCTCCCTTTTCCTCTGCTAGAGAAAGCAAAGAAACTTTTCTATTCTCTGATACCACTTGACACAGGCGCGCCACCCAGCTCGAGCACGTCCGCTCTCACAGGACCTTCTTCTTCTCAGCCCAAAGAACTCGAAGGTTCTTCTATTTCCCTATCGGGAAATCTGCACCCACAGTGATCTTCCGAGGTCTCCCCTTTTTACTACCGAGAGATCAGCTAAATCTCGCTATCTCGCGAATTCGGGACTCAAGCCCCCAAACTTTTCTTCCAAATATTCCGATACCCGATCTGGCGATACGGGTATAGCTCCTTTTGCATGTAACCGTGGGCTAGGCTTAATGTTAGCGCTTCTCGCAACTTTGAAATCTTGCGACCTCGCAACCTCGCGACCTCGCCGGTTGAACCATCGAGTTTTTACCCTCCTAGTCCACAAGTCTCCGAGATGCGCGGTCCCACCTTATACTCTGCCACGCATTCACAAGAATCTTGGCTCCTCGGCACTTCACGACTCGGCGTCCACACGAATCTCGGCTCCTCAACACTTCGCGACTCACGAATCCTTAGTGCCACCTGTATTCCACTCGTGCTCCGTTATGGCCCACACAGCTCCATCTGTCAGGATATCGCTTCCTCACAACCTCGCGATATCCGCGTCCAAATTATCGGACCCTTTCTTGCGAGGTCCCGATACACGATCCTTCGCTCAGATCCAACGGTCCTCCTGTGTTCCGGATCCAACGGCTATCCTTCTCTCGCCACCTCGCCACCTCGCGACTTGGTGTAACGAATGTTCGGACTCCCATCCTGTAAACTCCTGAGTTCGCGAGATCACCGATCTCTGCCACCTGTCCCTTCAGATGAATGGCTATGATCCTCTCGCTCCTTCGTCGCCTCGTGTCCTCGCGTCTCGCGACTTTGCACACCCAATACTTGGGATTTCACTTTGCGAACTCCCGAGTTCGCGAGATCTCTTGATCTCTTGACACCTGTCCTCCTCAGATGGACGGCTCACAGCCTCCTCGCCACCTCGCCACTCGTGAAGCTAAAGGAATTCCCTTTAGGTCCTCCAGTGTTCGAGTCTGCGAGATGAGAATCTCCTGACACGCATCCTCCGCAATGAACGACTCTGATCTTATCGTGTCTCGTGATCTCGTTGCTCTGGCTTCACAACTTTGGGGCTTCAACTCCCGAGTCCCCGATACACGATACCACGTGTAGATCCTACGGCTCTTGTGACTCGGAATCAACGGCCCCGCCTCTCCTGAGCTCCCAACTTTCAGAATCTTCTCGTCGTAACCCCCTTGCACCTCTGCAAGATCTGATGATCCTTGGAACTTCGAAAAATCTCCTCAGAGATTTTCGACCGTCCGTTCCTTCTTATAAAATCCATGAGATGAAAAGAGTATCTCTCCACGAAATTCTTTCGTCTCTTTGTCAACCTGCGACGCTTCTCTCCGATTTCTGACAGCAGCTTCTCCACACTTAACTTTCAGTAACCTCGAAGGTCTATTCCTCCTGAGCTTTGTTAAACTCCTCCAACCTCAACAAGGTTCTTTGCACACACTTCTTGCGGCAGTCCTCGAACACTTCTAAGTGTTGAGATCTTTTGACTCTGTGCACACCTGCAGCAGTAGTCCTTCAATACTTCTGCTCAATATCACAACTGAGACTCTCCTTAGCCTGCAGACTCCTTGCACGGCTCTAGCAACTCACTTTCACGATGAATGAGAACAAAAGCTATCTCTCTGAGCCTTCTGTCAACGCACTCACTTGCGGACGACTTCAACTGCACTCCTTGCAGGAATCCTTTCTCAAGCAGAGAAACGGTTGTAACTCATTCACTTCCTCTCAAAATTCTATCTAGACACATGAAGTCATACACACAGCATATTCACAAATGCATAACAGGAAGAAAATGTTCATAACCAGAGCATTCAACACACATACATAGAGAATAACACAAAAGCCATGAATCTGAATCAATCCTCTTCTATTAATTCAAGATCTATACATGGGTGTTCTTTACAACTATCTGCTATTCTCCTATGCTCTAGACTCTTCTTGCTCCTGTTGCTTGATTGTTACAATGATACAAATGAGAGTGTCTATATCCGGTTTCCCTCCTGCGCTCTAAAACTGTCTAATCTAAGAATTCAATTCTATCTACCTGCAACTACTACTATAAATGCCTCTGTCTATCTCAGATGAGAGAATATGGCTCGAGGTCTGATTACATTCTTACCAAGGCGCCTAAATTAAATGATCTCATTTATATTCAGCGCATCAACTTCAAGAGGAAATTTAAAATTCAAAAACTTGCGCTGGATGTCTTCCAGCTGTCTTTTGCTTCCACGTTGGTTTTGCTTGTCATGAGGGATGCTCCTGCATCAATAAGGTGCACAAATGGATGAACTCCAAAGTGGTCCCCTTATGGTGAAAGCCCTCACGTGAAGACGCTTTATAGAATGAGTTATCCTAGGAGAACGGTTGGATGACCCATGCTTGTAGGTGGAATAATGAGATGAAGATCATTGAAGTTGTTGGTGAAACTATCCTAGATGGATAGTGCTTGTCACGCCATTTCTGGTGGCATGTGGAATGTCACATAACTCCTCACGGTTTGAGAGTTGTGACTCTACAAAGTTGAAGGACCCCCATATGATGGCTTGAAGCCCCAAAAGGTCAAAGAAGTCAAAGTGCTTGAAAACAAGAAATCATTATTTAAATGATCAAGAAAGATTATCTAAATGATAAAATGAGGTGACAAGATCAAGAAGGAATATTTAAATAATAAAGTATTGGAGAACTTTCTATTCATGGAAAGTGGTTAACCCTAAAATAAGGAAAATTGGTTAAGTGACCTAGAAATGGGTTAAGTAACCTAAAAATGGGTTAAGTGACCTAAAAGATGAAAGTATAAATAAGAAGCTAGGATTAATTGTAAAATGTATATTGTGTGAGAATCCTTTTATGGATCAATGGAGAGCTTCTTGTGAATAGTTTATGGAGGATTGATGGAGAGCTTCTTGAGAGAGCATCCTATTGATGTGGATCTCTTGTGCATAATTGAAGATCTATTTTGAGGAAGGAAGCGAGACGAGGATCTCATGGACGCATCCAAGTTTCGGCAATGTCAAAGATCTTGACAACAAAAGTTTCGGATTCACAGAAACCCTATTTTTTTATGTCCACGTGGGTTCTCTGTGTATAGGGTGCGTGTACATGCAGGCTGGTTGTGTACAGGGAGTGTGGATTGGATAAAATCATGGAGATTTTGTTTGAGCTAGTGCCAAGCTCTTGAATGATGAGGTAGGTTCCAAATCTGCATTCTATGGCCTCAGATCTATCACTGATACACTGGTATGGTTACATTATTGTCTTGATAGATACTATTTGATATGTTGTGAATGCTTAGGGAATTCTTGGTATGGCTCCTATGATATGGTTCAGTTTGGTTGATTTGGTTGATGGAGTGAGCAACACTCTTTTGATTCAGTAGTGACATGATTGCTATGGTATACTATTTATTTATACATGATTGAGATAGCATTCATATTGACATGTTGTGGAGCATGAGCAAGCCATTGGAGAGCTTGGATGTGTTATGACTGGTTGTGGGTCAGTTTGGACAGTGGAAGACAGAAGAGAATGTGATTGCAGGTTGCATAGGATCTGATCATGTGAAGAAAAACAAAACCTTAAGTTGCCTAGAAGTACATGCTTGCTTCATTATACATTGGTCGCATTCACATGCGGGCTGTAGTGAGCCAGGTTGCGTTCACACACGGGCTACACTACTGACAGGTCGCGTACCTGTTGACAGATTGATATCTGTTGAGGATTGTTGCCTCATCTCAGTTGGTGTTGAGTGTGTAAGCTGAGTCTTGCATTATAGAGCTGGTGCTCTTGTGGAGTTGTACTCTATTCAATTGTTGCTGACAAACCCAAGGATTGTAGTCCATAATAAAAAGAAAATTGTACATACATCTTGTGTTCTTTGTGTTCATTGTGGTGATGACTTGTTGATGATACATTGCTGATATATGTTGTTGATATGTGCTCACATCTAATTGGTTATAAATGATATCAATGAGTAATGAATAAATGTTGAATGCTAATTGATGAGTTTTTGTGTAAGAGGAAAGTTTTGGGAAAAAGAGCCCCACACTCATTCACCCCCCCCCCTCTAAGTGTGGTAGGTGTGTCCAACAAATGTGCCTCAATAAGGTTGGGGGATGTTACAATATGGTATTAGAGCCTAGGTTTACAACTCTTTGGTTGTATGGGCTAAAGAAGTCACACAGAAGTAGAGTTATAGGCCATTGTTTGCAACTGTTGATCGAATGACGCCTCAGAGTTCAATTTTTGGATTTTTTAGAGTCGTCTTGGGAGGGTCATTGCATATTTGAGTAGATCAGAAACCCACAATGTCGGGAAAAATTTGGGAGACAAACTCGCTCAGGGTCGTCGGAATTTATGGAAGACAATGTTTTCTTCATAAATATTCTAGACATCCAAGGCCAAGAATGACACCTTGAACCACCACAAATGACCCCTTGACAATATATTTGAATTACGAGTGGATATATCAACACCATTATAAGGTTTTGAGCACTGGGTATGGGTTTTGGGGCCCTAGATATGGTTAGATGAGAAAACTTGGGCCTTAGGCCCTAAATGAATCTTTTAATATTTTAGGGCCAAAAACAATACCTCAAACCACCATACATAACCTCTCAAGGGTATTCTCATCCTTCAAGTGGTTATATGGGCACTATTTGGAGTTTTTGAGTACTATGTATCAAGATAAAATACCTAGACATGGTTGAATAAGGAAAATCAAGACTGAGACCCTAAAGGAAGCTTCCAAGCATCAAAGGCTAATTAAAAAGCCCCAAACCACCACACAAGACCTCCTAAGTGTATCCTTAGCCTCCATGTGGTGATATGGGTGCCATTTGGTGTTTTTGAGCATTGGATATGGGTGTGAAGACCTTGGACATTTTCAAGGTAGAAAATCTAGGCCTTAGGCCCTAAAAGAATATTCTAGACATCAAGAGCCAAGAATGATACCTTGAAACACCACACATAACCTCCTGAGGTTATACTTTGACTCTTAGTGGTGATATGTGTTCCATTCAAACTTTTTGAGCACAAGGTATAGAACTTAGGGACCTGTACATGGTTAGATGAGGAACCCAATTGTTATATCGTAAAGGAATCTTCTACGCATCCATGGTGAATATTGATACCTTGGACCACCACAAAATACCTCCTATGGATATCCTTGGCCTTTAAGTGATGATATGGGTGCCATTGAGAGATTTTAAACACTAGGTATGGATC
>ML845289.1:48581-59148 GCA_009831015.1 Picea engelmannii
TATATATATATATATATATATATATATATATATATATATATATATATATATATATATATATATTGTCCTTATGGATATCTTTATATTCCAAGTATTGTGGATATTTACATAGTAAACCAGGTTGGTTCACCACAATGGTATTAGAGCTTCGTATCAAACCAAATTTTGGCCACAAAATAGATTTTCTCTAAAATAAGGTCTTTGACCTCATATTGGCCACTGGCCATTTATAAATCAAATATTATGCACATTTCAGCTAAAGTAAAAAAGTCATTCTGCACAAAATCAAAAAAAAAAAAAGAGAAGAAAAAACAAAAGAAAAGAAAAAAAGAAAATGTTTTCTTAAGGTGCACATGAAGAAGTATAAGTGCACACCAAGAAGTTTGAAGGAAATATTCCACATTTGACATTAGTTAAGTTAATTGTCATTTAAAAAGTGAGAAAAAATAATTTAAAAGAAAAACTTTTAAAGAAGAGGAAAAGTGAATATTTTGATTTTACCTTTGGAGATTTACCATCCCATGGTTTTGGGAAAACCATTGGCCCATGGTATTCCATACCATATATAATATATATGTGTGTGTGTATTTACCTCTAAAGAACTATTTCACAAAACTTAGGGCCGCTTTTGTTGAACCCTAACCACCACTAACAAATAATAAAGAGTATAAAAGGGATTTATAAGGTACTTTTTATAAAGTATAAAAATGATTATAAACATTGGAGTGAAAAGATATATAAGAAGGAAGGAGTATAACTAAAAGAGTTCTTTTGGGAAGTGTGAAGGTAATATTAAATTATTTTTCATTAATTACCAAGGAAAAAAAGAAGAAGAAGAGATTAAGTGAATATAAAATTACTTTTGGTAAACTATAAAGAAAATATTCAAAGTTTTTAAACTTTATATATATAAAAAGAAGAATTATCAAAGATTATTTTGTTAAAAGAGTATAAAGGAATATTGGTGGAAGATATCTATTAAGTCAAGAAGTTTAAGTCTTATTTTTTTTGTTTGTTAATTTGTGCGGGCCTGTTGGCTACGCGATTAACCTGTGGCTTGAGAAACCGCGACTCAGGGGCATCTAAGCCATCAAAATCACCCGGGGAACATTTAAAGGAAATATTCAAGAAAAAGAAGTTAGCATCCACATTTGCCCACATAATAAGAAAAATCACATAAGTATGGATTTGGTGAATCAATTAATAATTCCAAAGACAAATGTAATTGAAACAAAAGACTTTTTTTTTCACAATAAATATGACATCAAGGACTTACCATTGACACTCGAAGATTATAAACTCGTATCTAATTTTGAGGTTACAACTATATATGAAAAATAGGTTGATATAATCCTCGGCTCAACTTGGTTAGAGACGTTGGGTAGCTTAATATTAAACCTTGAGAACAAGTTTTTAATGTTTTCCTACAAGAAAAAAAAAAAAAAATTACATGACGTTTCAGTAAAGTTAGATTCAATATCTACATCAAAAGATCTTGATCAGATCTCCAAAATACTACTGTCAGACAAACAACAGTCAATACTTGAGGTCCAAAATTAATGTGACAAAATCGTCATAGACAAGGAGACATAAATTTGTCGCCTAAAAGCTCATAATCAAAGTTTACTCACCCAAATTAAGAAGATAAAGAGTGATAAGAAGACGGTACAAGACAAGTTAGAAAAACTTATCAATAAGGAATCATTGGTAGATAAAGAGACAATGATTGAACCTATGGAACTACAAAAGTCTTCAAATGGAAAAAACCCGATGGTGGATAAAGCAATTAATACAAACCCAGTCAACCTTACAGCTGAAAGGGATTTAGTTGATGTAAATAGGTCTTCGCATGTCGAAGTAGAAACAAGCCAGGGTTATGAAGAAGACTCAATTCCAAGTGTTAATAAAGAAGAAGATACAAGTACATGAAGTGAAGATTAGGTTGCAAGGATGCCTTATAGACATCCTAATCACAAAAATCAATACTTCAACCAATCAATGTATCCACATAAACAAATGACAAATATGTCAAAAATTATTAGCTCCATTACAAATGATGCTCAAGGTAGAGGTTATCATGGGAGTCAAAATACATCAAATTGTCTACAAGAACCCCATAAAAGCCCCATTGTGCAGAAGATCGATTAAAGGTGGGCAGACTCCCTTACAATTCGACAATTCTACGCAGCGCTTAGAATATCCTATCGTTTCAAGTTCTCAACAATCACTAATTCAGGAATAAAGAATAAGGAGATGACATTACAAGATAGAGCAAGATATAAGTCTTCCATAAGTATGCTTTGAGGACAAATAATTTTTAAGGGGGAAGGCAATGTTATGAACATAATATATAATAATAAATATAAATACATTATAATAGTTAATGAATAATTAATGAAGAGACACCTTCCCAATGAAAGGTCACATCTCTTCATGGAAGGGCACCCCTACATGGGTATATAAGGCCCTCATTCTTATGTTATCTTATCTTATCTCATATTTTCATATACCTTTATATATATTATTTATTTTCCTTATGGATATCTTTATATTCCAAGTATTTTAGATATTTTCATAGTAAAACAGGTTGGTTCACCACAGTATATTAATTAGAGAACCCAAAGAATATACTTACAATTTGAGTTTGAAGATGCAGAAACTCCTCCAGGCTCTCCTTGTGCAACCCTTGCATGAATAATGTAAGATAAAAATAACGATGTTATTACTGATTTCTTCTTCCTCCACCAAGGAAATGCCTCCAGTTTATAGGCATTTAGAGGCTCAACCACCTTGAGTATTTTAGGAATATGTTGAGGATATGGCTCCATAGGTTATGATTCTTTCCTAAGATAGAGCCATGGAGTAGGATTTGAGCCAAAAAAAACCCATCCTGTTAGAGTTGTCCCATAGAAGAAGGTGGGATTAACCAAGATATCCTCCAATCAACAATGGCACCCCCTTATGTTGAAGACAGAGCACCACGACGCCCCCTTTGTATGGCATAGGGAGCATTGGTGCTCGTTAAGTATGGGTAGGGGAGTGTCAGTTTTTTTAAATGTCTAGTAATTGTCAAAAATCCCAGCTGAAAGACTATGCTTCTACTGTCAAATGATGGGGATTTATTTTCTTACATGATTTGGGGGTTGTGACAAGTGTTTCTATGGTGTCGATTGGGTTGCCATACTTAAAAAATTTCATGGAACATGTTACGACACTTGCGACAGTTTGGGTTTTAAACTTATGACACTTGTGACAATTAAAACATGACTTTTGTGCCACATGTGACACTTGCAACACTTAAAATGTGACATTTGCGCCACATGTGACACTTGCAACACTTTATACACAAGTGCAGAATTTTGATGTGTAACAGATTCCCCCCCAAAGTGTGAAGTCAAAAGAGAAAATTGATGACCAAAACACTTTATAGATTATTCAATGCAAGGGTGGTGGAGTTGAAGAACCTGGTTGAAGTTGCAGGTAATCATCAAACAATATCAATATATGTTTCATTCCCGAGGCAGGATTACCTATGCTCAAAATATAAATGACTCAAAGTATGGTCATTGACCAATACACTATGGATCCATAGTGATTTTGACTAAGGAGATAGCCACTAAATATACAATGTGGATCCATTCCTCCATGACATGACCTGATCACAACCACGAAAGAGTACATAGTGGAGCTACGACATGACAAGAATATAGCCACAGACCAATACCAAGTGGATCTATGTATATCAATTAAATTATTTCCATCGCAACCTGGGTGAAACATGGTGAGTATTCAACCCAGGGTCTCATCCCGATCCCAAAATAGTATGATTATATTCACATGAATACATTTTTTGATGTCGAACATAGCAGAAATTGCTTGATTACCGGTCATTGATGTATACCGTTAACAAGCGAAAAGGAAATCACCAATGATGTAACAGATTCCCAAGGTACCTATATTACACTCCAACGAACATGAATAATCAGTTGAAGTCCAACATCCATGGAATCAATCGATTAGGGGTCATTGATGTAAATCCACTATCGAAAGCGATGAGGCCTTCCATTGAGGCATGCAAGTTCCAAGGTACTGCTATGTTTCTACGTCAAATTCTTGGATAATGTTCTGAAGTCAACATGAAAAGACTTGTCGAAGGATGGCATTGGTGTATCCCCCATCATTGACACGAAACAATTATATGAAAGTGATATGAGATGGTGAATATGGACTGATACACGAATATAAACTGGTAATATTGTAAATGGTTGATATGAAGTGAAAAACATCCCTTGAACATTTATGAGGCATGAAAAAAGACTTGGTAGCTTTGACTCATTTGAGAAAAGGAACAAAACATAGTGCAACAATGGCTAGGGAACTCTTCGGGTGAGCTGAAGGAGTAGCAAGACTCATGGGTTGGTATGACTCAGGGGAAAGCGAAATAACCAAGTGTAGGGTGAGATGAAAACAGTTTCCTTGTTCAAGGGCGACGACAACTACTGCCTTAAAGGTTTCAAAACACTTGACCTACTTCCTTCAATTTCCCCCCCATCCAGATATCTGAGTACCTCTTTCTTGTTTATCGAGCTCAAGGAGGATAACATGTGCTCGGTATAACTCACCTTTGGTAAGTTCCTCTTCCTATGTTTAACAAACTGGAATAAGTAAGGGTTTGTCCCTAGATGGGCCCTTCAATGTATGGTTTTTACGAGTCCAGAGAAGGAAAACTCGGTTGTTTTTCATGTTTAGGGAGTTTGAGAATAGATTAAAGAAGACTCCACATTTTCCATAATTTTAGTCTCCAAGGCCCGAAAAAGCATAAAATAATGTGAAGGAGAACTCTTCTAACCAAAGTGGTTAGAGTATTCATTTTTCGTAGTTAGTCTGTTGGGACCGAAAAGGGTTAAAATATCGCCCAACATACGTCTCTTTATGATTTTATCAAGCTCGAAGAATGACAAAGCATGCTCAAATGGATTGCAAGGTAACCAAAAAGTTTCGCCTCATATGTTCCTGCATTAAAAAGACATTCTAGGAAAAAATCATTAGCAATTCTTTAAAAACCAAAAGAAATTATGGAAAAATATCAAATAAAACAAAATTACAATATGAAAAAGGTTTTAATAAAACTAGTTTGTAAGTGGTTAAAAGTAATTTGGGTGAAAAAACTAGTTCATTTCACTTTTCACTTTCACCTGCCTCTTTTACTTGGAGTTGTTTTCCATTTGGAGCAGTTTTTTCCCAGCGTTGATTGTAGGATATCTGGGCCTATGTTCTTCATTCCTTCTGGACCAAGTTGGTAGTTTGATCCTCCTCTTTATTTTCAATGCTTTCATGGCTATTTTCATGCAATTTTTGGCTATTTTTGGGCTCCTTGGAAACCTCTATAGCGCCCTACTAGGGCGGCGCTCCCCCATGGCATCGAGAGGGGCGCCATCTCAGATCTTGGCACCCCAGTTCTTTTGGATAGGGTGCACCAATACTCTATAATATCTTGTAGGGGGGTGCCAAGCGCAAAACACGAAATGTTTTGCATGGTTTTACTGTCTGGGAAAGAATTTTTGGACTTGGGGCTTTGACTAATCATATTTAATGTTGTTTTGTAGGGATTTGGATATCCAATATGCTCGAGTGGAAGGAAAGAGAGAATGAAAATTATTATTTGGCCACATTGCATGACCCTCAAGCAAGGGCAGCACTCCAGAATTGTGGTTTGCTGAAATTTTTCAGGATACAAAACATGCGAAAGGAAACACTTCTCCTTGAGCATTTGATTGGGTTGTGGGATACTGATGAGTAAGCTTTTTGAGTGGGATCTCATATTTTAGAAATAGAGGTCGAGAATGTGTACTTTCTGATGGGGTTCTCTAGAAGAGGGGTACCCATCGTCTTATCCGGACACCAGACCACGCCATTGCAGACTAATGACTACATAGCATGGTTCTGCATGTTGGGATCCCACAAGGAAAGTGGTAGGATTTCCATTAAGGATGTGAGAGATATTCCATTACGAGATATCCTATTCATTATCACCAAAATGGAAGGAAGAAACAATCCTCATCTGGATTCCAAATCACATATGGCATACGCAGTTGAGTGTCTTGAGTTGAATATCTTCAATTGGTGTGCAGGATTTTAACAAATGTCAAAGATCAGAATTCCAGATGTAGATAAAGGAGGCATAAATAATTCGGATATGGATCTTTCTTGGTATCATTCTTCCTTGAACGAATACGCTTGATGCAATCGCATATTTCTTTGATCGATCATCCAATATTGTAGCCTCAGATGGAAAGGTGGACTAGATTGTAACATCGACTGGGGAACGAGACTTCATCATTTTATTTCATTGTCGATTTCTTTGCATGGTGGAGGAGGCAAATTTTGATGATAAAAGACTATCCTTATTCCGGGATGGACTTCAGAGGTAGTGGAGATGTAGTGCTCCCTGAAGGGGCACAGTGGGATGCATCAGGTACATTTGAAAAAACATGACCTTGCAAAAAGTGTTTATTTTAGTTTATTTTTATAATATTTGTATTTTTTTTTAGGTACAATGAGGGATATAAACATGTGTTTTTTTCATCATGTAGGCATAGGGATGGTATTCCTAGTAGGGATGTCACCATTTGGACGATGGGTTGGTGCCTAGGGGGCTTACCATGGGTGTCCCTTCCATGAGATTATGAGATGTTCCTTCACACCTACAGAGGCACATAGTGGGTGTATTGTTGACCAAAATTTGGTCATCTATATTTTTCTGCTCTTGGATTCATAAAAGCCTTGATATAAAAAAAAAAAAAACATTTTTGAACTTTTATAATTTCACTCTGCAGCCCTCAGTCTCAACTTCTCCATGATTTTTTCGGATCAGAAATTTGTTGCCGTATGCCTAAGTTATTCAAGATATGGTCTAAAGGTCTGAAAGAGAGATTATGAAGAATTTTTCTAAGTATCATTGTTCTCCTCTCCATTTTCGAATTATGGAGTACTCCCATCACTTATTTCCCTCACCTTTCATTTCCACACTTAACCATTTTTTTTTTTCACCACTCTTCTCCATATGCTCCACTAGTCTCTACACTTAGACATTTTTGGGACTCTTTCTTCATCTCCTCATCAAGTTCATGGGTTGGCAGACTCATACATTTCCTTATCTTATCACACTCTCTCACTTGCCAACCCGCTATCTACATATTACACTCTCTACCTCTGATGCCTACATTCCCCCCCTTACCTCCCTTCTCATTCAAAACTTTAACACTTAGTCATATTTTAGTGATTCGCGGGTTCCCGGGCTGACGAGTTTATGAAAAGCTCCATTTTCAAACTCTCTCTCATCTGTCCCCGCAGCCTACAAAATACCCTTCTAACTTCTGCTATCTACAAATCCTCTCCCTTCCCTTCACTTACCCTTTTGACCGCTCTCCCATACTTAACCATTCTTCCAAAGTTTTCCCCATTTAAGCCATGAACCAATAAGAACATTCCACATGGAATCATGGAATTGTGACACATGGCAACTTGTGGAGGGAAACACGTGGAATATTATTATTAGAGACACGTGGAAAGTTATTACAAAGACACATGCAAGTATATGAATTTCTTATTCATCAACAACTAGGCGTGAGGTGGACGACGACGACATTCTAAAAATTATTATTTTATTCGACAATTTTCCAAAGGTTGAATCCTCCAAGCTCCATAATTTCTTCTCTTCTCGTGTTTCTTTCTAAGTGTATCAAACACTTAGTATTGTATATCATGAAGAATATAATATCCCAATGCATGTGGGATAGAATTTTAAGCCAAAAGGTCAAATTTTATAAAGAGAAGCACGAAATTCATTCAAGGGATGAGATTTGCCCATCAATTCTGATCGATGGTGGCTGAGCGTTGATCTTGCGGAGGCCATAAATTGAGTTTCATGTGTCAGAATCGTGCAAATTTATACTGATGGAAAGGTATTTCTATGTAGAAGATGGTGGTACAGATTTCAAGTGCTGACAGTTGACACATTTTGCTCAAAAATTAAAATATTAGTTAGCTGCATTTTTAATGAGCCTGCATGACAACTTAACTTCACGACCTCATATATTGAGATCCGAGCGATGGATTTGCGCAAGATTTTCATAGATGGAAATCTAAGATGATGAAGATCATATCAAAAGTGATTTCCATGGCTAAAAATTTGATTATAATTCCCAGAAAATTAAAACACAGGCCTCCCATTTTAAATGGGAAATTAATTAGATTGTGGAAATAAAAGTTTATTTAATTTTTTTCTATTAAAAAGGGAAATGGAGCCATTTTAGTTATGTATATATTAATCATATAATTTAATTAATGAGGAATTAATGATTCTCTAATTAAATGGAATGTTTCAAGAAGAAACTTGTACGAGAATTTCAAGAGAGGAAGAAAACCCTAACTACTCGGGTAGTTAGAAAATCTCTTCTTAAAAAGAGACGAGATGTTTCATTCAAGGTAGAAGAGTCAATATTGTCAAACGGGTAGGGAATAAGATCAGAGGAAGAAGAAGGTACAACCATGGATACACAATCAAGCTTCTGATCAAAATAAAGAAATCTCTATCTTCTCCATTTTCGTTTATATATATTCTTCTACACCACTTCTCATAGTTTTATGCTCGAATCTAAGAGTTGGGAACAAGGCTGAGTTGTTGAGTGTTCTTCTTATATTCTTCTAAGATATTTTCTTATATGATCATGGAGTATTTGCAGCCACCTATATGGCTGTCAAATATTTTGTAATGAAGAACATATTTCATAAATAAAACTCCACAAAGAATTGCTTCGGGGTTGATCTCGACTGTGCTTTGTAACCCTATTTTCAGAATATGAAGTATTTGAGGTTGACCTATCAAATTCTCTTTTGATCTTGATTGTAGTACTCTATTAAAATTCTTTGAGATGATCAGATCATTCTCTCCTATGAAGAATATATCGATGTATTTATATATTGTTAAGAAGATTGTGTGTGATGCTGATCACATTTTAATTCTGATGTTGAATCCCTCCTTCAATCCTTTTATTCACAAAAAGATTGTACTCAGGCTATTGAAGAACCATTTTTATTTCATAATATCATGCAATAAAGATTTAGGGTTTGCTACCTAAAATTCTCCTAATCCAAGATATCACAGATATGTCTTTTAGTCCAAGAGGAGTACCACCTCTCTAAAAAAGAAGGGGGACTAATGTCCTTGTGAGGTTGTAATTTCGGTCCTGACAGATTCAATTGTCAACATTTTTTATGACCATACTAGGGACGATTTATTTTCAAGATATTTGAGGAACCAAAAATCTCCATGGCTCAAAGTTTCGATAAGAATATTCAAAAAAATTGTTGTTTATTGTAAGCATGGCTCACCTTTTTGTTGATGATTACAACTGCGTGAGACATACTCCAGAACACAAACTTAAGAGAGAGCCCCGGAGATGAGTGTGTGGTTCCTATCTGAGACAGCGCTGGAACGTAGAGATGGTCCCCTCCTTACAAAGAGTTGAGAAGAAATCCAGATGATTCTCTAGTGTAACGCAGTGAGAAAGGAGATTTGATGAGTTGGACATGACTATGGCTGAGCACAAGGTGAACGTGTGAATACCCATGAGTTGGGTGCATCGTTATGAGACAAAGATGAAGACGATGTATTAGCCTCCGCTGAGCAGAGAGTTGATATGATGAACTCTAGATGATTCTCCTATGTAACGTAGTGAGAAAGGAGATCTACTGAGTTGGACGTTCCTGTGGCTGAGCACAAGGTGAACGTGTGAATTCCCATGAGTTGGGTGCATCATTATGAGACACAAATGAGGATGATGTATTAGCCTCCTATGCACATAGAGTTGAGATGATGAACTCCAGATGACTCTCTTGTGTAATGCAGTGGGAAAGAAGATCTGTTGAGTGAGCGTGCCTGTGGATGAGCACAGGTGAACATGATCATAGTGGTTGAGCACTAGTGGGTGTGGTTCTCCTGTGAGATGTAGTGAGATAGAGATATGGACATCCCTATGGATGTGCCCCTAGTGACTGAGCACTAGTGGGTGTATGATATTCCTTGATATATTGTTCTAGAATTAGACTTGCCTGTAACCCTAATTGTAATGAAAAGGGTACAGGTCGGCCCCACCTTAAAGTAATTTATATTTAATGTAAAAGATAATTAATCTGGTTATTATTAATTATATTGTGAGTTAGAGAGGTCGGCCTTGTTTTGCTAATAGAAAATTATGTTGACAGGTCAAGTCTAATATAAGTAAAGGTAAATTCACCATTGAGGAAATATATCTTTTGTGTGAGTTTGGAAATTTCAGCAAGTACATCTTCTTGGGAAAAGTGCACACCTCTCTTAGGCGCTAGTCTTCTAGGGTTTGCAAGCACCCTCTTGTGTGCTAGGTTTTCTTGGTGGTGAAGTGTAAAGATCCCAAGCCAAATTCTTTCTTGGAATCACTAACTACTACTAATTTATTGAGTTTTTAAGTGCATACAAGATTCATCAACACATGGAGATCACAATATATTCAAGATGTAGAAGCACAAG
>ML845289.1:77754-91724 GCA_009831015.1 Picea engelmannii
GAGGTACATGTTGAGTACATGGTTGAGACAAGTAGTTGATGAGTTGGCACATACATGAGGTGTATAGTTGATGATGTTGGTACATATTGATGAGTAGTTGACACATGATTGGTACATACTTAGTACATGGTTGGATCCACCTGTTTATGGTACACGTTGATTACAGGTTGTTTGATACAGGTTGATTACAGGTTGTTTGGTACAAGTTGGTGCATGGTTGATGCACTTGTTTATGGTACATGTTGATTACAGGTTGAGGTAAAGGTTGATGCATGGTTGATGCATAGTTCAAATTTATTGGTACAGGTTTACAACGATATATCTCACAGTGATAGTGTGATAGTGGTTCCATCATTCTACTTCTACTTCAAGGAAGTTGGACAGGAAAAGGACATGTGGTTGTAACCACCTTTCGGTTGTAGCCGAAGAACATAGGAGGTTGTAGCCTCCTTCTGGTTGTAGCCAGATAATTGGGGAGTTGGAGCTTCCCTCAGGTTGTAGCCTGAGAAACTAGGGTGTTGGATCCTCCTTCTAGTTGCAGCTGGAAAACAAAGGAAGTTGGTGCTTCCAATGAATGTAATTCTTCAATACATATACGAAAAATATTTCCGTGGTTTTCTCCTGCTTTGGGTTTCCACGTAAAACAATGGTGTACTGTGTATGTGTATGATTGTTCATTTATTCATTGCTCATTATTGGATGATAATTCTAGATTGACATAACACTTGGATTATATTTCTCTATTACTGATTCACCCCCCCTCTCATTAATCCAACAATTGGTATGAGAGCAGGTTCCTTCAGAAATCAGTTTAACCATTGAAAGGTAGATCGTAGAGAGAAAAAACTTGTATAAAGATGGAATACCACAGTTTGATGGACAGAGGTATGCTTTTTGGATCATAAGGATGATGACATATATATATATGCACAGGGATTTGAAATTTGGCAATCAATTGTAGATGGATACACAACACCAACAGTTCCACCAACAAATGACAAAGCAGTGAAACTTGGTCAGAATAATTCCAAAGCCACAAATGCACTTCTGAATGGTCTCAGTGAAACATTATTCACCAAAGTTGCACATTGTAAATACGCTAAAGATAATTGGGACAAGCTTCAGAATATTTATGAAGGAGATACAAAAGTCAAAGCAACAATGATTCAAACTTACAGGGGTCAATTCGAACAAATAAAAATGAAGGAAGATGAGAATATTACAACCTACTTCTTACGAGTTGATGAAATAGTGAATGCAATCATAGGATTGGGAAAAGAAATCGAAGAACTTGTAATTGTTCAAAATGTACTAAGATCTCTTCCTATGAGATTTAACCCTAAGATATCAACATTAGAAGAAAGATTGGATATAAACTCAATAAGCATGGACGAATTGCATGGAATTTTCACAGCATATGAAATGAGAACTGAACAAGAAAATCCAGATGTAAAAGAAGCAGCCTTCAAAGCATCCAAAAGATCAAAGCAAAAGAAAGAGCAACAAGAAGAATATAGCTATAATAGTGATGTCTCAGAAGATGATGAAGAAGTGGCCAACTTCATCAAAAGACTGAACAAGGGAACTGACGGTAGGTATAGAGGTAAGCTTCCTTTAATTTGTTTTAATTGTGATGGTGTTGGTCATTTTGCTAAAAAATGTCCTCATAAGAAAAGGAGAAATGATGAAGGTTACTCAAAAGACAAACAAACATATAAAGACAAAAGAACTACAAAGAATTTTTTCAAGAAAAGCCTATGCACCAAAGAAGACATCTCATCATCAGATGAAGATGAAGTCAGTGACAGTGAGACATGAAGAGTTATATTCATGGCAGTAAAATACTCTGACAAAGAAGACTCCGAAGAAGAATTTGAAGAAGTTGAAGAAGAAGTCGAAGAAGAAATTGAAGAAATAGAAGTTGAATTTTGAGAAGAATTAATGTGTGCCATAGATGTTATCAGAAGAGAAAAGAAGAAGAACAAGAAACTACAAGAGGAACTAGACAAGAAAGAAGACACTCAAGAACTAGAACAAATGATCACAAAATTGAAAGTTCAAATAGAATAAGATAAAAGAATTGAAGAAGCACTCAAAGAAGAACTAGAAGAAAATGACAAGATCATCAGAAACTTGGAAGCAGAGATTATAACATTAAGAAATGATATTCAAAAGAAAAATATGCAGAATAGCTCAAAAGTTTTGGATGACATTATCAGCAGTCAAAAATCTCATTTTGACAAGACCGGACTTGGATACAATTAGACAGAAAATGGATCAAGCTACAAAACAACAGAGCAAGAAACCTATCCAAAAATCTATGCATAAACAATCAAAGGGGATAGGAATATATACAAAGAAGATTATAGGGACACTCCTCCACCAAGAAGATTCAGATTTCAGAATCAACAAATGACAGATAGGCCTCAAGAAGAAGAAGGATTCACAAGAGCACGTCCTTTCAGAATATCCTCAACTCCTAGGTATCAAACTATTGTTTTTGGTTTATGTTATGCATATAATAATTTTGGACATAAAGTTGTGAATTGTAGAGCTAACAACAGGAACAACAACAATTTTGAGAGTTATACACAAAGGGGTTATGCAAGAAGGCCTAGTGAAATACAAAGAAGAAATTACAACATGTTTGAATCTTTGAGCAATGAAGTGGAATGTTACAAATGTAACAGTTTTGGACATGTGGCCAAAGAGTGCAGAATGACAATCCCTCCTAAAGAACCTCAACAGAACAACAACAGTCACAAATAAGAACCACAGAAAAGGACATGGATAAGAAAGCAAGATCAGTATAGCAATGAAGAATGCACACTCGTTCTACAAGCTAAGCAGAAGAAATGTGGTTGGTATGTTGAAAGTGGGTGTTCAAAACACATGACAGATGATAGAGACAAGTTTCTTACATTACAAAAGGAAAGAGATAGATCGGTCTCCTTCGAAAATGATGATTCAGCCAAAATCATTGGAAAAGGCACAGTCCGAATTGGGAACAAGAATGAAAAGGCAGAAAATGTTCTACTAGTAGAAGCTATGAAACATAATCTTCTAAGTGTGAGTCAAATGTGTGACCAAGGTCATAAAGTTACTTTCGATTCACAAAAGTGTGAGATAAGAAAAGAAGATTCAGGGAAATTGGTCGCTACAACTGCAAGAACTTCAAGCAACATATATGTGTTAAGTGAAATTGGAAATGAAAAATGTTGTCTAGGAAAGGAAGATGAAAGTTGGCTATGGAACAGAAGAATGGGTCACATACATTTTGATAACCTTGTCAAAGTCTACAAAAGAGAAGCAGTCAGAGAAATTCCCTAGATCATGAAACCAACCAACACTTTATGCAAGCATTGTCAACAAGGAAAGAAAACAAAGACCAGGTTCAAATCAAAGGAATATTCAACGACAAGACCACTAGAAATTGTGCATACTGATCTATTTGGACCAACTAAAACAAAGGGCTTAAAAGCTGAGAAATACTTTATGTTGTTAGTTGATGATTATACAAGAATGATTGCAGTTTGATTTCTCAAGAATAAGTCAGAAGCTTTTGAAAAATTCAAGATCTACAAGGAAATGGTTGAAAATGAAATGGATTCAAAAATCAAATTCTTGAGATCTGATAATGGAGGAGAGTTCACATCAAAGGAATTTATGGACTACTATAACAATCATGGAATAAAAATGCAATTCTCCATTGCTAGGACACCTCAATAGAATGGAGTTGTAGAAAGAAAGAACAAGACAGTACAAGAAATGGCTCGAATAATGCTAATGGATTCAAAATTGACAGATATTTTTTGAACATAGGCAGTGCATACAATAGTTCACATTCAAAACAGAGTAATGCTCAGAAAAAACACTGACAAAACTCCTTATGAACCATGGAAAGGAAGACCAACAAATGTAAAGCACTTCAGAGTTTTTGGAAGCAAACGTTATATCAAAAATGAATATGGTGGAATGGGATAGTTTGACTCTAGCGTGGACAAAGGAGTACTTGTTGGTTACTCAAGTACAAGGAAAGCATACAAGTGTTACAATCTAAGATTGAACAAAGTTGTGGAAAGCATCAACGTAACAATTGATGAAACAGACAGCCTATAATCAAAGGAAGAAAATGAATCAATGAAACAACCCTTAGAAGAATAAACAAAAGATGAAAAAGAAGTAGAAGAGGAATATGAAGAGAATCCGACAGAAATAAAAGAGCAAGTTCAACAAGTTTCTTCAAAGATACCCAATAGACAAGTACAGAAGAATCATCCTTCAGATCAGATTATCGGAAACAAAGATGCATGAGTTGAGACTAGAAGAAGAATCCGTTCACTAGAACAAACACACCTAACACTCTTATCTACAATTGAACCAAACTTTTTTGAAGAAGTCAACAAGGGTGAATTTTGGAATAAGGCCATGGATGAAGAATTGGATCAAATAGAGAAAAATGACACTTGGGAATTGGTTGCAAGACCAAAGAATAAGAATGTGATCGACATAAAATGGGTTTTCAGAAATAAATTGAATGAAGATGGACAAGTTACAAGGAACAAATCTAGATTGGTATGTAAAGGATATGCTCAGATTGAAGGAATCGACTTTGAAGACACGTTTGCCCTAGTTGCCAGAATGGAAGCAATCCATTTTCTTTTAGCTTATGCATGCTCCAAAAATGTTAAAGTATATCAGATGGACGTAAAATCAACTTTTCTAAATGAGGAACTTGAAGAAGAAGTCTACATTGAACAACCAGAAGGATTTCAGTTGTCAGAGAACAAAAATTATGTGTGTAAATTAAAAAGGGCCTTATGTGGTCTAAAACAGGCTCCTAGAGCATGGTACTGTAGACTGGATAAGTATCTGCAGCAGGCAGGGTTTAGAAAAGGAAGTGCAGACAACAACCTCTACATCAAGTTAAGTCAAGGTAATATTTTATTATTTGAAGTTTATGTTGATGATATTATTTTTGATAGTGATGATGACAGGTTAAGCCAGAAATTTGCAAAAGATATGAAAAATGAATTTGAAATGTCATTACTTGGAGAACTATCCTTTTTTTAGGGACTTTAGATACATCAAAGCAATCAAGGAATTTTTATTTCTCAAACCAAGTATATTAGAGAAATGTTGAAGAGGTTTAGAATGGAAGATTGCAAACTAGTTATCACTCCCATGCAAACCAGTTGCAGGTTGAGCAAAGATGATGATTCGAAGTCTACAGATCAGAGACAATACAGGTCAATGATTGGCAACCTACTATATGTGACAGTATCCAAACCAAATGTAATGCAGGCAGTTGGACAGGTGGCATGATTTCAAGCAACACCAAATGAATAACATGTATTAGTAGTGAAGAGGATTTTTAGATATCTCAAAGGAACAAAAGAGTTTGGATTATGGTATTTAAAAGGAAAGGATATATCACTAATTGCCTACACAGATGCAGATTGGGAAGGTTGTATTGATGACCGACAAAGCACCAATGAAGAAACGTTCTACTTGGGTGAGTGTTTAGTATCATGGCTAAGCAAGAAACAATCATCAGTACATTTATCTACAGCTGAGGCAAAGTATATTGAAACAACATCATGTTGTACACAGGTACTTTGGATGAAATAAACTCTGAAAGATATACATGTTGAATATGATAAGCCCTTTCCAATCTATTGTGATAATACAAGAGCCATCAGTATCTCAAAGAACCTAGTGATTCACTCCAAGACGAAGCACATTCCAATCAAGTATCACTTTCTACAAGAGCAGGTTGCAGAAAAGAACATCAGAGTTGAGTATGTGGGCACAAAAGAACAAGTGGTAGACATATTTACAAAAACACTTCCATGGGAAGCCTTTGAATATCTTCACCAAATACTTGGAGTTATTTCCACTCCAAAATGAATGCTTTTTGAATGCTTATCTTATATGTCTTAGATGTACATGAGGAAGCACCATAAGAGGACAGTTCAGTCAGGGGTAGTAGCCCCAGATGGAAAGATACCTTTGCCATTGATGACAAAGGGGGAGAGATTTATCAGAGGCAAAGGGCAGAGGCATGGTTCCAGGGGGAGCAGATTTATCAGATGCAAAGGACAGAGGCATGGTTCCAGGGGG
This sequence comes from Picea engelmannii, assembly GCA_009831015.1. Classification (NCBI taxonomy): domain Eukaryota; kingdom Viridiplantae; phylum Streptophyta; class Pinopsida; order Pinales; family Pinaceae; genus Picea; species Picea engelmannii. The sequence goes on from ML845289.1 coordinate 83,878, forward strand.
AGCATGAGTGATATAATTTCAGTATTGCATCAGAGTGTTGCCATCAATGCCAAAGGGGGAGATTGTTGATTAAGGTTGGTTGTCATTGATGTCAACCATTGAAGAAAGCCCCGCATCCCAAAGGTTTGGGTAATGGAACCAATATTGTTTGATGTAAAGATGACTCATTATTGTATTTTCATGGTTGATAAGAAGTAAATATGGATGAACTCCAAAGTGGTCCCTTTATGGTGAAAACCCTCATGGGAAGACGCTTTGCAAAGTAAGAGAACCCATGATTAATTGTGGAATAATGAGATGAAGGACAGTGAATTTTTCAAGGAAAATATCCTATATGGGTAGTGCTTGTCATCCCATTTCTGGTGGTATGTGGAAAGTCACATACTCCTCACGGTTAGAGAGTTATGACCATGTGAAGTTGGAGAACCCAGGTTTGGGTAATGGACGCAAGTTTGTTTGATGGATAATGGTATGATTTTTTCTATATTTGAAGGTAATACTATTCTAGATGGATAGTACATGTCATTCCATTTCTAGTGGTATGTGGAACGTCACATAAATCCTGACGGTTTGAGAGTTATGGCCTTACAAAGTTGGAGGACCCTCATATGTCATCTAGAAGCCCCAAAAGGTCAAAGTAGTCAAAGTGGTTTAAGAGATTTTAGAAGGTAAATAATAAAGTGAAGTGATGAGTGTACTATAATTGAAAGTGAATACAAAATAAACTATTTAAATAATAAATTCAATGGAGAAATTAGAAGTGGGTTAACCCTAAAATAAGGAAAGTGGGCAAAGTGACCTAGAAGATGTTTTTAAGGAAACAACTTGGAGAGTATAAATAAGAGGCAAGGCTCTCTCATTTAATATACACTTGAGAATATTAAATACCTATAGGTTTTTGAAGTAACCAAAGGATATCTAAGCCGAATGTCTGAGGGAAGGTGAAGAAAAGAAGGCCGGAATTCAAGGAAGGATAAATTCTTTTGATGATGCTTTCTAAAGTATGTTATTTACATGTCATCTCACCATTTTCGCAATAACATTTTTTATAAAATGATTCAGAATGTGAAATTTCTATGAAATTGAGGAAAGATATCCAAGTATCTGTGGTAAAACATTTATCTTGTGGTTCGTTGTAGTTTTGGAGTTACACTCTGTGGAAAATAGGGTTTGTGGTTAGTCCTGAAACTAGTCAAAAACAGGTGTTTCGAGTAGAAAAGTCATAACTTATTCATAAAAGATCCAAATTTAGTAAGACAAAATGTGTTGGTTAGAGTACAGTATGTAGTATGATGTGTAATAGTTTCATATCGATTCAACAAATATTTTGTGCGGCGCACACTCTACAAGGTCGCTCTCTAGAATAATCCAGAATTCAACAAGGTATGCCATTTTTGCTATAACTCCTTTTGTGAGAGCTTCCAAATAGTGACACATGGATTAATTGCATAAACCACACTAAAGAACATTGTATATCAGTTTCATATCTTTATTCATTACAGGCACAAAGTTATGATTACTTCAAGTTAGGGTTGTTGACTAATCCAAAACTAGGCATGTGAGACTAAAAAATGTTTGATGAAAATGTTAGTCTCTTGTTGTTAAAGTTAAGGAAGGTTTGTAGGAATGTGATCATATACACCAGGTCTATTACAAAGCTACAAATCAGATTTGGATGCTAAAATTGATGAGGGATTTTGGTTGAGGTACATGTTGAGTACATGGTTGAGATAAGTAGTTGATGAGTTGGCACATACATGTGTATAGTTGATGATGTTGATACATATTGATGAGTAGTTGACACATGATTGGTACATACTTGGTACATGGTTGGATGCACTTGTTTATGGTACAGGTTGATTACAGGTTGGTGCATGGTTGATGCACTTGTTTATGGTACAGGTTGATTACAGGTTGAGGTACAGGTTGATACATGGTTGATGCATGGTTTAGATTTATTGGTACATGTTTACAACGGTATATCTCACAGTGATAGTGTGACAATGGTTCCATAATTCTACTTCTACTTCAGGGCAGCTGGATGAGGCAAGGACATGTGGTTGTAGCCACCTTCCGGTTGTAGCCGAAGAACATAGGAGGTTGTAGCCAGATAATTAGGGATTTGGAGCTTCCCTCTGGTTGTAGCCTGAGAAAGTAGGGGGTTGGAGCCTCCTTCCAATTGTAGCTGGAAAACAAAGGAAGTTGGTGTTTCCAATGAATGTAATTCTTCAAGACATATAAGAAAAAGCATTTTGTGGTTTTCTCTTGCTTTGTGTTTCCACGTAAAACACTGGTGTACTGTGTATGTGTATGATTGTTCATTTGTTCATTGATCATTATTGGATGATAATTATACATTGACATAACACTCAGATTATTTGGTTAAAAAGGATTATATTGCTCTATTACTGATTCACCCACCCTCTCAGTAATCCAACAGAAATATATCTTTTGTGTGAGTTTGGAAATTTCAGCAAGTACATCTTATTGGGAAAAGTGTGCACCTCTCTTGGGTGCTAGTCTTCTAGTGTTTGCAAGCACCCTCTTGTATGCTAGGTTTTCTTGGTGGTGAAGGTATTTCTCTTGAAGAATATAACAAAGGATTTGGTTGGGTTTTATTCCCTTGTTGAGAAGGGTTTCCTAGGATACTTCTTGTGTTCTTGTGCATGGTGTTTATTCTTGTGATGTTGGTTGTTGCAGCATAATTGCTTATGGTTTAATTTAAATGATAAAAAGGAATGAACTTCATGCTTAAACCTTGCATATTGAAAAATCAACATTTTTTTGTAATATAAAAAAGAAACAAGAAGCACCAAAGATTTGGGAGAATGAACTCCCTGGAAAAATTTAAAATGAAGAGTTTCATTCATGTCATAATGCTTCTTTATATTCTTCATCAAGCCCATTAATGGATTTGCAAGACTCATCAAAAGGGAGAAATACTCAAAGAAGGAGATGATTTTATAATACCCCTTTAAATCTACCAGAAGTAGATTTTCAAATGCCCAATATTCCTATTGAAATTTTTTCTACATTCTTTGGGGATGCTTCAGAAGATGCAGAGAAACACTTGATTAATTTTAAAGGTACATTTTATGTTTTCAACCTCACTGAAGACAATGTTACATGTAGATTATTCCTACAAAATCTACGAGATGATGCTCTTGAATGTTATAATTCATTGATGCCTAACTCCATTACTAGTTGGGATGTGTTAGAAGCTTCATTTGCAGAAAATTTCATCCCAAAGGTGCATTCATACGTTTTTGTTGATTTTTTAAATGTTGTTGCCCACCCATCATCTCCCATATGGAAGAAAGATAACGAAATGCACAATTTTGAAGAAGAATATAATCAAAGAGTGGATGAAATTCTTAAGTCAAGTCATGTTGCTGAAGATGAAGATGAAACTTCCAAATTACAAGAAGAAAATTTCAGCCTCCTATATACTCCATATGAAGATATTTCAAGCAACAAATTTGAGAATGAAATTGAGAAGCCTCCACCAAATATAAAATAATATTTCATCCTTATAATAGATTATGAAACATCACAAGAGAACTTGCAACAATAAGAATTAATGGAAGAAATGAATCTTGAGAAGAATGATGAGCAAGATCACATTTACAAGAAAGAAGAGTCTTTTCAAGAGATTTTTGATGAATCAAGAACCTTGGAAATGGTTTTAAATAAAGAAAAGGATATCAACATCTCATATGCTCCATATAAGGAAGAAATTAAAGAGTCTCCACCAAAAATGCAAGAATAATTCAACCAAAATAAAGAAGATAGTCATTGCATAGAAGAAGAACATTTCCATGACATCGCCAATGAAAAAATAATATTGAATGTGGAAAAAGAAGAAAAAAAGAATTTTTTCAAGAAAACAATTTCTCATTTGATTGAAGATAGCAACACTCTGGGGCAGCCAAGAGTAGATTGTATTGAATATTGGCTCAAAAGTATTGTCACCCTGCCAATGCAAACAAGTATTCTACACACATTGATCGATCCCATTGTTGTACATTTTGGGCATGCTCTTGATTTTCATGCTCTTGATTTATTGGTAGCAACGCAAATATTTCTCTTACCATTCGAGCCCATTTCACAAGTTAATGCGATGCTCGAATGGCTCCATTGGAAATTTGCCTATACCTAAGGTTCCCTTTTCTTTCAAGTAAGCTATGGTAGGTAGATCATGTATGTACACATTTTGTTTCTTCAGTTAAGTTTTTCATAATAAGAGAGTATTTATATTGAAGTTTGAAGATAACTCCATGAAAAAAGAAAAATTACAAGAGTTCAATTTGAAGATGACTCCATAGTCCAATGGAGAAGGTAACTGGTCTTGAGATACTGGTCTTCTCAGCAACCCACATGGGGTCATTGTCCCGCAGCTAGAGCCAGTTGTTGACCAAAACTTGGTCATCTATATTTTTCTGCGCTTGGATTCATAAAAGCCTTGATATCAAAAAAATATTTTTTTGAACTTTTAAAAGTTCACTCTGCGGCCCTCAGTCTCAGCTTTGCCATGCTTATTTTGGATCAGAAATTTGTTGTCGTATGCCTAAGTTATTCAAGATCTCGTCTAAAGGTCCGAATGAGAGATTATGAATAATTTTTCTAAGTATCATTGTTCTCCTCTCCATTTTCGAATTATGAATTACTCTCATCACTTATTTCCCTCACCTTTCATCTCCACACTTAACCATTTTTCTTTTTTCACCACTCTTCTCCATATGCTCCACTAGTCTCTACACTTAAACATTTTTGGGACTCTTCCTTCATCTCCTCATCAGGTTCACGGGTTGGCAGACTTATACATTTCCTTATCTTCTCACATTCTCTCACTTTCCAACCCGCTATATACATATTACACTCTCTACCTCCGACACCTACATTCCCCCCATTACCGCCCTTCTCATTCAAAACTTTAACACTTAGTCATATTTCAGTGATTCGCGGGTTCCCGGGTTGGTGGGTTTATGAAAAGCTCCATTTTCAAACTCTCTCTTGTCCGTCCCCGCAGCCTACAAACTACCCTTATAACTTCTGCTATCTAAAAATCCTCCCCCTTCCCTTCACTTACCCTTTCGATCGCTCTCCCATACTTAATCATTCTTCCAAAGTTTTCCCCATTTAAACCATGAACCAATAAGAACATTCCACATGGAATCATGAAATTGTGACACATGGCATCTCATGGAGAGAGACACGTGGAATATTATTATTAGAGACACGTGGAAAGTTATTACAAAGACACATGCCAGTATATGAATTTCATATTCATCAACAATTGGGCGTGAGGTGGACGACGACGACATTCCAAAAATTATTATTTTATTCGACAATTTTCCAAGGGCCGAATCCTCCAAGCTCCATAATTTATTCTCTTCTCGTTTTTCTTTCTAAGTGTATCAAACACTTAGTATTGTATATCGTGAATAATATAATATCCCAATGCATGTGGGATAGAATTTTAAGCCAAAAGGTCGATTTTTATAAAGAGAAGCACAAAATTCATTCAAGGGATGAGATTTGCCCATCAATTTTGATCGACGGTGGCCATAAATTGAGTTTCATGTGTTGGAATCACGCAAATGTATACCGTTGGAAAGGTATTTCTATGTAGAAGATGGTGGTATAGATTTCAAGTGCTGAAAGTTGACACATTTTGCTCAAAAATTAAAATATTAGTCAGCTGCATTTTTAATGAGCCTGCGTGACAACTCAACTTCACGACCTCATATATTAAGATCCAAGCGACGGATTTGCCCAAAATTTTCATAGATGGAAAGCTAAGAAGATGAAGATAATATCAGAAGTGATTTACATGGCTAAAAATTTGATTATAATTCCCAGAAAATTAAAACATAGGCCTCCCATTTTAAATGGGAAATTAATTAGATTGTGGAAATAAAAGTTTATTTAAATTTTTTTATTAAAAATGGAAATGGACCCATTTTAGATATGTATATGATCAGGGGATCAAATTTTGCTCAAAAATTCAAAGTGTTCGGAATTGCTTCAAATCAGACAAGAGCATAGGCCTCGTCGTTGCGAACCCAATGCAACTCGTTTGGGTTCAAACAGACGTTGGGAGCGAGAGATATCGCGTTCTGTTCAAAATGGCAAACAGGCAAAAAAGAGATGCTGACTGTACAAGTCCATATAGTCCATACGGATGATGACGTGGAAGACTGTATGGATGATGTAGCAGACCGTATGCTGACATGGTAGACAGTTGGCATATGGCATGTTTTGTTGGCAGTGAATGGGAATGTGACACGTGGCCCAATCACAGGCCGCCACGTGTCACTTGTTTATTTGTTAAAACCTTTACACTCAGCAGGAGTTGACCCCGTGACCTCTGGGCAGGGTAAAGCTTTGGGAAAGGCCACCTAATTGGCGCACCCATGCATGTTCCTTGTTATGTATGTGGGAAACATTATATTTAACATTGTTATAATGTGCATTTTGGCATGGGGCGGGTCAGGGCTAAGCCCCGACCCATGGTCATGTATTGTATTGTATGCGACCAGCGCTATAGTGGTTACCACCGTAACCATATATTATAACCATTTGTTATTGCGTGTGGTTTGGCATACCATGTGACCACTACCAATGGACGCGGGTTTGACATATAGTTCCGACGGTTTCTAAACATTAGCCCTGTTGTGTGTTGGCGCGCGGTCGTATGACTGCCATGTGCCCACGGACCTTGGTAGTTAGGGCCAGCGCATGAACAGTTCGACAGTTTGGACCGGTGGTGCAGTTGTGCCCAGTTCCAGTTTTTTACACTATAAATTGCATGTGGGCTAGGTTGAGCCAGAGGAGGTGCATTTTGTAGTTGCAGAGACAGCAAGATTGAAGGGGAGACTTCAAGGAAGCCTAACTTCTTCATCTTTTGGCCAAACGAGGTGCCGAAAAAGCCCAGCTAGGGGTTTTTGGACATTCTGAAGCCATTGGAACAGTCTATTGGTCATTTTGAGCATTGTAAAGCATGTTTTTGAGCACTTTGAGAAAATAATACTAATGATCCATTGGAAGCTGGACCAGGAGATGTAGCCCAAGAGAGGGGTGAACTCCTTTATCATTTGCTATGTTATGTGTTTTATGTTCATTGATTATGATGTTGTTTATATGCATCTTGAATGAATAAATCCTATTAAAGATGTGTTTGCAAAGTTGATCCATTTGCTTTTAACACATAAAATTTAACTTGCAAATATTTTCAAGATTACAAGTCTTCTTCATTTTTAGATCAAGTTGGTATCAGAGCATTGGTTTTTGAAGACTTGATTATTTGCAAGTGTTTGGTTTTCTGATGCTCACAAGGTTGAAACTCACAAGAGGAGAAGGTCAACTTGTAGAGCCAAGTTCTCATACTTCAAGGAGGAAGCATATACCATCACCGCAAGTTTCAAGGAGGGATTCACCAAGTATGGCTCATGAAGAGAGTCATGAACATGTTCCTACAGAAGATGAAGATCTCAGAAAGGCTGTCATGGAAATGAGAGAGATGATGAAGATCTTGATAGAAAGGAATACAAGGTTGCAAGGTGAAGGCTCTAACCCTTCAAATCATAAGGGAGACAGTGGTGATAAAACTCCAAACAAAAATGGAGGGAATGGTGCTTCTCCACCACCCTCTCCTCCATCTTCTTCTTCTTCTTTTTCTTCTACCAGTTCAAGACCTCTTCCGAATTCTCCAAAGGGACATGGTAAAACTCCTTCGCAAATTCCTTCATTAAAGCTTGATATTAAATTCGAATTTCCAATATACAATGGAGAAGTTAATGCTGAGAAATTAGATAATTGGATACGTCAGATTGAGGTATATTGTA
>ML845290.1:0-11883 GCA_009831015.1 Picea engelmannii
TAAATCTAGTCTAGTTTTGTGCTTCCAGCTTAATTGTTGTGTTGAGATATGCTTAGTACTGTTCTTCCAGCTTAATTGTTGTGGCATAAAGCCAGTCTAGATTGTTGTGTTGAGATATGCCTAGTATTGTGCTTCCATCTTAATTGTTGTGATGATGTGACAGCTTAATTGTTTTGATGATGTGCTAGCCTCGTGCTGTGATGATGTGTTTCCAGCCTCATTTTGTGATGATGTGTTTCCAATCTTTGTGTTGTGATATTGTTGCTTTTGATTTTGTATCAGCCTTGTGTTGTTATTGATGATGAGGATGTATTAGTGTTATACTAATCCATGTCGATGCAGTTGATGATGATGGTGTACCTTCAACCTCTTGTTGAATATGATGATGATGATGCCACTTCATCTCCTGAGTCCTTACTGAAGATGATGATGATGATATTATTTCAGCCTTAATGTTGAAGATGATGATGATGTTACCTTAGCCTCATACCGATGAGGATGATGATGCTACTCCAACTCCATGGTATGTTGATGATGCTCCAGCCTCTGTGTTGTGTTGATGATGAGAAAAACTTCTGATGATTTATAGATACGCCAGTCAGTGTTCCAAGATGATATTGATGATGTTGTCCTCTCACCCACATGATGTTGTTGATGATGTTGTCCTCTCTCTCGCCTGATGTTGTTGTAGAATACCCTTTTTGTTAAGGGGGAGTGTTGAAATAATGTAACTGCAAAGTGTATTCTAATTATTATTGTTGTATTATTCATTAGATCAATCCCCTATTGCAGATTGATCATGTCGGCTATTGTAAAAGACCAAATCCCCTTTTCTGAATTGGTCAAAACACAATTGTAGTAGGCAGAATAAGAAGTCGGCCCCAGAATATATTAAAGAGGCCCCAGAATATATTAAAGGTGGTTATAATTGCCCAGATTGATAATTCGGCCCTGCCAATGAAAAGACACCTCCACGCGTGCTAGAGTTGTATAAATAAGGAGGCTAGCACCTCATTTAGACACACACTCACTTGTTCATTTGAGGAACAAGTTTTGGAGTTGCAGTTGGAGAAGAGAGAGAGAGAGAGAGGACTTTCTATATTTATTTGAGTTATCTTTATCTCTTGGCATTGTATTGGCTATCTATAATAAGGAATTTTTTCTGGGTTTTCTCCCCCATGAGGGTTTCCCAGGATAAATGATGTGTATCTTGTGATTGTGTATTTCTCAGTGATCCTATCTTATGCCATTGTTATCTAGTGAAATGCAAAGAACTCTAATAACAGCTCAAACCTTTACAGTGGAATCACATGTCTTCTCGGGTGTCATCAAAATGCACACCCAACTTCTGCTACCTCCAAAATGAACCTATACATAGAAATATTTTAAGTGATTCTTCTCAGGTTCGCAGACTCATATTTATTCTCAGATGTCATCAAAATGCATGTCCAACTTTTTTTACCTCCATAATGAACCATACTTAGAAATTTTTAAGTGATATGAGTCGGATCGATAAAATATGATACTTTGACATTTTTTTGGGTGCTCAATGGACTCGCAGAAAAATATCTGAGTCGTCAGATCGTGGTTTCATTTTGATCCAATGATCAACATTGTTCTTATTTCGTTATCATCTAATAGTGCTCTTATTTTTATCCAACGATCAACATTGTTTTTTGTTCTTTACCATCCGATCATGCTCTTATTTTGATCCAATGATTAACATTGTTCTTTGTTCTTTACTGTCAATTCTTGCAAATTTCACATTTATAATAATCAGAGCATCGATCATTATAATAAATGGATAATAGAATCTCGGGTATATTTGGAACATGTTCCATTTGATCATTGTTCATATATAATTATTCTATTTTATTTGAGCACTAGATTTTGATCTTCTTCTTTTTTTATTGTTATGGGACAACTTCAGCCTTGTATGTCTCAGAATAAAAAATCATCTTCTCAGTCTTCTCATTACTCCATCTACTTCATCAGAGTTTAATTTTTTTTGCAAAGCTCTCTTGCAACTGGTATAGCATGGTGCTTGTATGGATGATAAATCCATATTAACCCTTGTTGACATCAATGACAACATAACACCATGTCCAACATTCTCCCCCTTTGGAATTGATGGAAATAAAGTAAAAACTCTTTATTTTAACTAAGTTTTATTGTTTATTCTCCTCCTTCGACAACAATGACAGAAGGGACATTTCACTTGCTCCCCCTGAGATTATACTCCCCCTTTCCATGTACTCTTTTTTTTTATGAAACTTGTGCAATTTTAATTAGATATGGAGATTACCCTCAATTTTTGTCTAAGGTATTCAAAAGTAATCATGGGTAAAGGTTTTGTGAATATATCTGCAATCTGTTCTTTAGTATCCACATATTCCAATTTAAAAAAAAATTGAGAAACTTGTTCTCTTAAGAAATGAAATTTGATTGGGATATGTTTGGTTTTTTAGTGCATGACAAGATTCTTAGAAAGGTTTTTGGCACTAGTATTGTCACAGTTAAGAAGAATTGGATGATCATATTTTACTTGTAAGTATTCTAGAGTTTGTGTCATTCAAATTACTTGAGTGCAGCAGGAGGCAACAACAATATATTCATATTTTTTTGTAGATAGTGATATGGAGGGTTGTTTTTTACTTATCCATGACACAAGATATTTTCCTAGGAAAAATGCACCTCCACTAGTGTTATTTATGCCATTCACACTTCCATCCCATTTTTCATCAGTATATCCAGTTAATATGAAGTCTTCATTTTTTGGATACCATAATCCAAAATCCAAGGTGTATTTGAGATATCTAAAAATCCTTTTAACTACCTTCTTGTGAGTCTCTTTAGGTGCACATTGAAATCTGGCCACTAATCTTATAGCTTGCATGATATTTGGTCTTGTTGTTTTTTCATATAATAGGATACCAATCATTGATCTATACATGGTTTGGTCTACATTTAGTGATTCATCATATTTTCTTAGTTTGTGTCATGTAATCATAGGAGTGCTCATAGGTTTGCAATCGTCCATTTGAAATTTATTCAACTTTTATTTAATATATTTGGTTTGAGATATGAATATGCCTTTGTCTGATTGTGAAACTTTTAACCCTAGGAAGAATGTCATTTCACCAAGCATTCACATCACAAATTCTATTTACATTTATCTAGAAAATTGTTTGCTTAGAAGATTTAGATTACTTCCAAAGATGATATCATCCACATATACTACAAAAATAATCATATTTTGATTTTCAATCTTAATGTAAATATTGTTGTCAGTAGCTCCTCTTCTGTATCCTTGTTGTTGTAGATGATTATCAAGTCTTGAAAACCATGCTCTAGGGTCTTGTTTGAGACCATATAATACTTTCTTTATTTTGCAGACATAGTCTTTATTTTCTAATAATATAAATCCCTTGAATTTGTCTATATAAACTTCTTCCTCTAGATTTCCATTTAAGAATGTTTATTTGACATCCATTTGATATATTTTGAAATTTTTAAAACATGAAAATGGAAAGAACATTTTGATAGCTTCTAATCTAGCTACTGGGAAAAAAGTTTCCTCAAATTCAATCCCTTCTACTTGTGCATATCCTTTGCACACTAATCTTTCTTTATTCCTTATAATTTCACCATCTTCATTAACTTTATTTTTTTAAATCAACTTGGTCCCTACCACATTTTTGTCTTTTGATCTTGGGGCAAGTTCCCAGGTCTGATTCTTCTCTATTTGATCAAGCTCTTCATTCATGGATTTAATCTAATCTTAATATTTGCTAGCTTCTGCAAATGTTTTGGTTTCTATTAAGGAGAGCATTGCTTGTTCTGATTCATATGTTAGCCTTCTTCTTGTTTCAACTCCAACACTTTTGTTGCCTATGATTTGACTTTCAGGATTATCTCTTTGTACTCTTCTTGATGGTGCTCTTGATTCTTGTCTTAGTAATGATTCCTCTTCGTTGTCTTCTTCACTTTCTGATTCTTCTTCTTGTATTTCTTCAGCTTATTCTTCATCATCATCATTTCTTCTTCTTTCATCAATTTGTGAATTGTCTTCTTTTATTCTTATTGATGTTAGATCATCTACCTTTACATTTTCACTTTCCATAATTTTGTGCAGCCTCAGATTATATCATATGTATGTCTTTTTATTGGATAAATAACCAATAATTATACCTTCATCTCATCTAGAATAAAAAATTCCTAGATTATCATCATCTCTTTTTATATATCATTTGATCCCAAAGACTTTGAAGTGTTTTATTGATGTTGGTATGCCAAACCACAATTCATATGGTGTCTTGTCATGGTTAAATCTAAGTTGTTCTTTGTTAAGTATATATATTTTTGTATATATTGCTTCTCTCCAATAGATATCTAGGTGTTTGGCTTCATTTAACATAGTTAGGAATGCTTTTTGGGTAGTTCTATTTTTCCTTTCACAAAACTCATTGAACTCATCTGAGGTAAATTATCCTCCATTGTTTGATCTTAGGCACTTGATTTTGAGATCAGTCTCATTTTCAACATGTGCTTTGAAGGCTTTGAAATTTTTGAAAGATTCTAATTTCTCTTTAAGTAAAGATACCCAAGTCATCCTTGTATAGTCATCTATGAATAAAATGAGGTAATGTTCACCTTGGATGCTTTTGGTTTCTGTCGGTTCACAGAGGTCAGTGTGAACAAGTTCCAATGGTTTTGATGTAGAGTATTTTGTTGTCTTAAATCTTACTCTTGTCTGCTTTCCATGTTGGTGATTCCTAAAAACAAAGTTTGAAGGTTTAATGATCTTTGGCATATCTCTCACAAATTCCCTTTTACTAACTTTTATCGAATTGTCAAAACCTCTATGTCTCATTCTTTTGTGCCATAGCCAACTTTCATCTATTTGGCTCATGCAACATTTTTCATCTTTTTCTATGTTTAATGTATACACATCGCTTGGTGTCTTGGGTGCAACAACCACTAATTTTCCTGAGCCTTATTTTCTAATTTCACATTTTTTAGAGTCAAATATGAGTATGTTTCCTTGATCTCATGTTTGTCTCACACTGAGGAGATTATCCAGCATATTTTCAACTAATAGCACATTTTCTGCGTTAGCTCCGCTATTTCCCAAATTGATTGTACATCTTCCAAGTATCTTGGCAAAGACATTATCTCCAAAAGTAACTTTTCATTTTTATTTCCTTTTCAGACTAAGGAATTTGTCTTGATCTCCTGTCATATGTTTTGAACATCCATTGTCAACGTACCATTGACTCCTTTTATCTTTAGCATATAGGGCTATGTTACAATTTGTTTCTTTTTCTTCCATTTGTTTTTATTTCCATGTCTGCTTATGCTTTTCTTCTTGAATGTTGGAAGTCTTTATGGGATGTTTTGGAAGTCTACAATCAGTAGCTTTATGACCATAATTGTTACATTTGTAGCATTCAACATTGTGATCTTGTAATGGAGAGAATGAATTATAATTTATATTCTCTTGATTATTATTGTTCTTGTTTTTCTTATAACCATATTTTTGAACATTCTTATGATTGTTCTTTTTATAAGTTCTATAATGTAAATATTTATGCCCAAAATTATTGCAAGAGTAAGAATAGACAAGAAAAAGATGTTGATACCTTTTTGAGGGAGTTATTCTTGTAGTTGTATTCCTTCTATATTCATTTTATTTTGAAGGGAGAGGATATTTTATGTTGATTAGAATCAATCTTTATTTTTCGTTCTTCCTTTTTGAAAAAGTTGTGAAGGGCAGCTGCATATCTTTTTGATTTTTTGTCAGTTTCCTGAGATGTAGAGTTAGATACTTTATTAGACTTATTTTAATCATAACATATTCATGGCTTATTGCTTGATGATATTTGACTATTAAGAATGTTATCCAAGCTTCTTGAATTGTTTTCAAATCTTGATTGGTTGTTTCCTTTTTCAATTTCTCTTTTTAGAAAAACAATTTCAGCCTCTAGCTTTTCACAGTCTACTTGTTTTTCATTGAGTTGTTTACTTATGACTTCTTCAATTATTTTGGCTTCTTGGAGTTGAGTTTTCAATTCAATAATGATTTTCTCTTATTTCTAGATGGTTATTGAAACTTCATTTTCTCTTTATTTTTGTTTTTCTTCATATTCTAATAGTTGTTCTCTTAATGATTTGTTCTTTTTTTTATATTTTCTTAGTTCTTCAAGAGCACTAATAAGTTTTCCTTCAAGGTATACTTTTCCTCAAAATTCATAGTTTTATTATTTATCATCATCAACATTATTTTGATTTTATATGCCCATAAATAAAAAAATTGTCTCGTCATCTTCACTCATGTCAAATGAACTACTATCTTCTTTGGAGTAGAAGTTTTTCTTTTTCTTGTAGAATTTCTTCTTGTTTCCAGTTTTTTTCTTTTTATAATCTTTATGACTTTGAGTTTCTTCATTATCACTCTCTTCCTACTTTGGATAGGGACATTTGGAATCAAAATGTCCAACTTTTCCATAGTTAAAACATTTGAGGGGTAACTTCCCTTTGTATTTCCCAGACGATTTCTTGAGTTTCCTTATAAAGTTAGCCTCTTTTGCATCTGATATGTCTAAGTGATTTTCATTTTCACATGCTCATGGTTCTTTGTTTCTTTTGATTGAAATTTGTTTTCTGTTTTGATGACTTTTCTTTCCTAGTTCTCATTTGATAGGCTATATGAATCCCATGAAGTTCATCCATTGTAATATTGTCAAGGTATTCTCGATATTCCATGGTAGATATGTTGGAATCATATCTCATTGGTAATGATCTCAGCACTTTTTGGACAATAATTTTTTCTTTTAACTCTTCTCCTAATGCTCTAATTGAATTGACTATTTCATCTACTCTTTGAAAATATTTTGCAATGTTTTCTTCCTCTTTCATCTTCAAACTCTTAAAATGTCATCTATACGTTTGAATTTTTGCATGCTTAACTTTTCCATCCCCTTCATAAATGATTATAAGTTTGTCCCAAATTTATTTTGTCGATTTACAATGCATCACTTTTACAAATATGAAAGTTGTTAATCCACCTGGAATTGCATTAACATCCCTTGAATTATCATTACAGAGTTTCTTTGAAGCTACATATGAAGGTACAGTAGTTGGTGCAGTGTAACTATTTACCACAGATAGCAAAAAAGCACATCCAAGATCCATCAGATAACTTCTCATCCTTATAATCCAAAATGCATAATAATTTCCCTTGAAAAATGGTGTTATGTTGGAGGACATTTCTTTTTGTTGATCCATTGGATTTGCCAGAATATTCCTTCAAGTGGTTATGCTATGGTAAAGTAACTTGCTTTGATACCAATTGTTGGAATATTGTTCAATAATAAGAGGGGGGGTGAATCAGTATTCCTTTTTTTCTCAAATTAAATCAATTTTTTACTAATTTATAACAATTTATCAAGAAGAATGTACAGAACTCTGAATTTCAAAAGTAATAATCACAAAAATTATTTTTCATTTACAAGTTACAGTTTGTAAGTGACACCAATATCTCTTATTTTTAGCACCTACTCAAGGAGACACAAATCCCTTTTTTTTCAAGCACCAACTCCTTGTAGATCATGCTCCAACATGTAGAGGACTCCAATCCTCTTGTTTTCAAACACCAACTTGAGGAAGCACCAACTCCTTGTTTCAGGATTCAACATGTAGAGGACTTAAGTCCTCCCTTTCTCCTCCCTTCCACCCTCACTTCATGTGAATATTTCATGTTTTTCCTTGAACTATTTTTGTGTTTTGATCTTTTGAATTAGACCGAAGAGACATCTTTCAGACATCATATATTTATATTTAAATAATCTTCCAATAGGTGTCTGATATTTGAATCATTCTGTCTCTTTGAAAAAGAGCATTGATTCACTATGATTCTTCATAAACTTAATATTATTATTTAGGGACAAATTAATTTTATTATTTTACAAAAACATATTTAATTACAGTTTTGAACCCTTCTTCTCCTTATCTGATTAGGTCTCTTAGTCTTTGATAGATTGACCCCTTCTATTTTGATATCACACTTCTTTGTTGTATTCTCAGTTCTTTAATACACAAATTTCAAACTTTTTAACTCTTAATGGAATTGTAATTGTGTTGTTCAAATGGATGGGTGTTAATATCGTGACCCCTTTTTCATAGAACCAAACATTGTGACCAACATCTAAACAAAGAAGGTGCAAGGCTTGTTTTTTTTTTTAGCCCATAGGCACTTTTTATATTTACCAGGTGATCTTACCCTATAACCATGTGTTGTCCAACATTTTAACCCTTCGTTGCCTCATGTTTTCCATATAACCTTGGTCTGTGACTGAGAGAAACCATGCATAGGGATTATATTGGTGTTAATTATATCGATTGTTCGTATATGATCAAGTGTTGAGTGGATGACCCTGGATTATCAAGGAACTTTAGAAAGATCCATGGTTTGTATTTAATCAGACGTTGATTGGATGGTTCACGAACTCGCGGAATAAAGCTTATCTTGGCGTTAATTTATATCGACGGTTTAGATATGATCAAGTTTTAAGTGGATGATCCACAATATTTATTAGGCACTTTAGACAATCCACGGTTTCGATTTAATCAATCGTTGAATGGAAGGTCCTCATTCATTTCAAACATGGAATTTTACTTAGAATTATTTTATGTGGCAGGTTCGCGGAATCTCAGAATCGTGGACTCACATGTCTTCTCGGGTGTCATCAAAATGCACGTCCAACTTCCACTACCTCCAAAATGAAACTATACTTGAAAAAAATTAAGTTATTTTTCCCGGTTTCATGGACTCCCTGACTCATATTTCTTCTCAGATGTCATCAAAATGCACGCCCAAATTTTGTTACCTCCATAATGAACCATACTTAGAAATTTTTAAGTGATATGAGTCTGATTGATAGAATATGATACTTAGACATTTTTGGGGGTTCTCAGCGAACACATGGAAAAATATTTGAGCCATCGGATAGTGGTTTCATTTTGATCCAGTGATCAACATTGCTCTTCATTGTTTATCGCTCGATCGTGCTCTCATTTTGATCCAACGATCAACATTCTTCTTCATGTTGAATTGTATTTTGTATTTCATGCACATGTAGTTTATTTTTGTTTTAGCATAAGTTACATCCATAACAATGCAGCAATACCATATACAATAGCTGTAGTAACCAAGATCACAAGAAGAATAACCATGCATAAGAACACAAGAGTTTATCCTGGGAAAACCCTTCTCAATCAAGGGAAAATCCCATAAATCCTTTGCTATAGAGTCAAGAGAAGATCCCCCACACCATAAACCCTATATCACACGAGAGGTTGTTCTATGACCTTGAAACTTGCACCTAAGAGAAGTGTGCACTTCATACATACAACTAGCTTGAGAGAAAGTTACAATGAAGTGTGAGTGAGTGATCCAAAAAGGGGATATACTCACTTATGTATAAAAGACCTAAAACAACAATAGGTGTGTCTATTTTCACAATAGGGATGACCTATATGACTCATAAATATAATTAATCTTTACACAATATTAATTATCTTTTACATGGTGGGGTCGACTTGTACCGTTCATAATACAAATTAGGGTTACAAAAAATCTTACTCTTAGACAATATAGAAAGGATCTCTCACATTCTCTAGTGCTCAACCACTAGGGACACGTCCACCTGTGCTCACCCACAGGGACGTCTCTCTCAATAGATTAACTCAACTAAGTCCATGGGAGTAACATCTGGAGAACCATCTCAAGTCAACTCAACTAATTCCATAGGAGTCTAACAGGAAACCATCTCAAGTCGTCTCAACTTAGTCCAGAGGAGCATGACAAGATACCACACGTCATCTCAAATCATTCCATAGGAGTATGACACACCCATCACATGGGCTCTCTCACAAATAGTCTCAACTCAATCTAGAGGAGAATGACCTGGATAATGTCTCATGAAGTTGCAATCAACAACACTCCCTCTCATCTAGGGAGGCATTATCCACCAAACCAAGTCTCTCATGTAAGTACTTGAACTTCATCCTGGAAAGCGGTTTGAGGAAGACATATGCAACTTGATCGTGTGTAGAAAGGTACTGCACATGTATTGCTTTCCTCTACACCATATCTCTAATATAATGGTATTTGATCTCAATGTGTTTTGATTTATCATGAAACATGGGATTCTCAGAGAGCTTCACACATCTCTGGTTATCTCAATGGATAACAATGGAATCCATCTCATGACCAAAAAATTATGCAAGGAGCTTGTGAATCCACATTGCTTCACGAACTGCCACACATAATGCGATGTACTATGCTTCTGCAGTACTCAAAGACACATAAGTTGGTTTCCTACTGCACCAGGAAACCATGGTAGATCCCTAAGTAAAAAAACAATCGGATGTGCTATTTCGGTCCACTGCGCTCCCTGCCCAATCTGCATCAGCATATCCTGTTAAGCCCTAATATTGGCTCATTACCCCTTAATTGGGGCATATTAGATTAGTAATGCTATTTTATTTATGTCGGCTTTAGGCCATTAGTTTTAATTTAGATTAGTAATGTTATTTTAATTATGTTGGCTTTAGGCCATTATTTGTAATTATACCTCCTAGTCTCCTATATATACCAAGGAGACATTTTCATTTTGAATCATCTTGTACTTGAACATTTAAGTGGGGTAAAAGGAGGTTGCCCCCTCGAAGAGGATTATTATCTGAATTTATATCTTTTTCAAGGTGTTGAGTACTTTTCCTGAGGTTTTTATATGCTATATTGATGTTTGGTTCTTAACATATGGTGTCAGAGCTCAAGGTCTTGCGGTTTCGTTGCTACATATGAGACACCGTGGAATTTTTGCTATAAATTTTTTTATACAATGTTTCAGAAGGAACGGCTTGGAGGGTATTTAGAAGACATATCAAGTTACGTTGGGTTAAAAATTCAGCTCCTGAGGCCTTATAATTTTGGAGATACAGCATGTACACGATAGGGTTATGGAATCATCCTGAAAGGAGTCATTGTGTAAGTTTTGCTATAAAAACATTTATGTAACGTTTCAGACCCTAAACTCCAGAGGCCATTTACAGAAATTAGTAGTGTATCTTTGGTAAAAATTTCAGCTTCTTGGTCATCTTAAATTTGTAGATACACCATGTGTAAGATAGGGTATCTGACTAGACCTATTGACTAGTCTCAAGAAGGTGTTTCAGGTAAAACAATCATAACTTCTTCCTAGAGTATCCAAATTGCGTGGGACTGGTTGCATTGGATTGTGGAAAGTCTGTAGTATTTTGGGTATGAGTTTCAGAATTTTATATCAATTATTTTTTGCGGGGAACACTATACAAGTGAGATCTCCTAGAAAGGCCAAAAATCAGCAAGTTGTGGGGAAGTTACTGTAAATTCCACTTGGCACATCCAATTTTGATCAGACCTGTGGAATTGCAGAGAATAAATATCATATAAATACATAAGAGAAAGTTTCATACCCAGAAGGGCCAAAAATTGGGAGATACAACAGAAGAAATATTGTCTAGCAGAACCACCTCAAAATAAAGGTTCAAAAGTGATACTTGGCCAACATGCCACCCAAAAAGGGAACTTCTACACCAAATAAGCCTCCAGAAAATCCTACTTGGACTCTTGATGAAGGTTAAGAAATGTGTAGGGACATAAATGAACTACAAAATAAGATGGATTCAATGAAATCTAAGATGGATTCAATGGAAGCTAAGTTGGATACTAAGATGCATTCAATGGAAGCTAAGTTGATGGATTCAATAGAAGCTAAGTTGGATACTAAGATGGATTCAATGGAAGCTAAGTTGGATACTAAGATGGATTCAATGGAA
>ML845290.1:28067-45823 GCA_009831015.1 Picea engelmannii
GTTGCATTGTTCCTTGAATGTGTTGGATCTTGAGATCCTTCTGGATCTATGGCAAAAGATCCCTTCTCCTGCAAATACTCTTTAGGGTTTAACCATTAACCATATGTGAGTACATACCTCGGATAGCATTTGCAGGTAGTGGCGCCATCTGGTAGCAGTGGTAATCATTACCAAAAACTTCAAGAGTGATTGCAACTGGTTCTACGGCTACAACTGCAACAGGTACTGCAACTGCAACTGGTTCTGAGATTGCAACTGCAACTGCAACTTAGGGTTTTATGAGAAAACCCTAATTTTTCAAACTTCAAATTTTGAAAATCTGATCTAGGGGATAGATGCGCTGAGCTGAGGCGAGTATGTTGGTGTACTCGAAATTTTGAAAATCCAAATTTTACCCCTTCAAATCTGCTCTGCGGATTTCTGGATTGGTGCTTCTGGTACTTCTGGTACTCTGGTTTTTTGGTTTTCTGGTACTTTGTGAAACTAGGGTTTCACTTTCCAGAGGATCTAGCCACTGAAAAGGTGCACTCTAGGTGCCAAATTTATCCTTGGGGGAGGGCGTAACTTTCTAGGGTGATAGATAGCTGAAAACACTCACTTTTTCAAAACCCCAATTTTGGGGTCCGATAATAGTGACGTTTTTTTTTCTCTTGCAGATTGTGCTTTCCTCAGGTTGGCTCTGATACCATGTTAATGTTTATGCCATTATTATAGTTCTTTTAATTTCATTAGATAAGAGCATAATAAGAACAAAATCACTGAGAAATGCACATCCACAAGAGACACAACATTTATCCTGGGAAACCCTCTAGGGGAAGAAAACCCAGCAAAAACTTCCTTATCATAAATGGCTTATACAATGTTCAAGAGGTAACTCAAACCAATACAGAAAGTCCTCCCCAAGAGATGCGCCACCCTTCTTCTCCTCTCTCCAACTTGTAATTGCAGCTTGCCTCATAAGAGAATGAGCAAGTGAAGTGTGTCTAAGAAGTGAGGCGCTAGCCTCTTATTTCTATCAATCTGGCACGTGTGAAGAGTCACCATCTGGCAGGGTCGACCTCTCACTTTGGGTGGGTAAACCCACCTTTAATTAATTCTGGCCCTTTCATTATAATTGTTGGGGCCGACTTCTTATTCTGCACTTTGTAATTGTTCGATGACCAATCCACAAAAGGGGATTTGGTCCTTATACAATTACTGACATGATTAATCCTCAATGGGGATTAATCTAATAACAATAATAATAATAATGACATGATTAATCCACAATGGGGATTTAATCCAATAATAATAATAACATGATTAATCCACAATGGGGATTTAATCCAATAACAAAATAATAAGAATGCTCTTCGCAGTTACATTATTTCAACAGACTTGAGTGGAAAGATATGAATCGTCAATTTAGGAGCATCGTCAAGATCGTGAGATCGACGGTCCCGTCGCATTGCGAAGCCAGAACATGCTCGTGTCTTAATTTTTCGTGAGTAGGCCGCAATTGAAACCATGGTTTTGGAGAAAGGACGCATGGAGGCTCGTAGTGAATTGCGGGAAGAAAAGTGGGTTGCCCTCAAAATGCCTTTGGTCGCACCTGCAATCGCATGGTCACATAATAGCATCCCCCATGGTCACATCAGCGGAATATAGGGGAAGGAGATAATGCTTCCAGGCTCCACCTCGGAGTATAATCCAACGGCGATGATCAAACCAAATATGATCAAACGGTTGTTGTTTCATCTCGTGATTTCTTGATCAGTTACGATTCAATTACACTAACTGAATCATTGTTCCTGAGTGGATGAATCATTTTTTCTGAGCATTGGAATCATGGCTCTTAATTATATTGAGATTCTCAACTTGTGCGTTGGATATTGGGAGCATAACGGATGACGAGAGTATGAATAAAAGAAAAATATCATGACAGGGTGAGAGTGTTGTTTCTATGTACGAGAAATGGTGAAAACAACAAACTGTACATACAACAAACTGTACGAGAAATTAATTGCAAGAAGATGCGAGCAGAAAGACACTAATGCAGGCATAGAAGAGCAGTGTAGCAGAACAGTGATGAGACTAGTAAGCCATTGATAAATATTGTATCACTGTAATAAATTTTAGCAAGCAAATATTTATATCTCAAGGTGGTAGGGTGGTGCTAGGGAGGATTGTTGTCCTCAGAGTTTCAAGTGGGTGCTTGAACATAGGAAGTTGTAGCTCCCATATGGTTGCAGCCAGAAAAACCAGGGTGGTAGGGTGGTGTAAGGGAGAACCATTTTTTTTTTATAGAGGTTGGTGCCTATGTGACTGGAAGTTGGTGCTTCCATCCAGTTGGTGCTGGAACACTCACGGAGTTGGTGCTTCCTTCTAGTGGGTGCTAGAGAAACCAGAGAGTTGGTGCTCTCAGCAAGTTGTAGCTTGTTAAGGAAGAGGTTGCAGCCTCATTTTGAGTTGGTGCTCAAAGAAAGATGATGTACAAAACTTAAAATACTACCTACCATTCGAAGAAGAAGAGGTTTTCTCTCTTTATGGGTTTCCTTGTTAAATATATGTCTTTGTGTATATCATATGTGTGATTGATGTTTGTTATTTCTGTTCTTCATGTCTTGCATAATATTGATGATCACTTGGAGAATTTTAATAATATTTTAATAGGCATAAAATTGTTTAAGCACAGTAACAATTGATTCCCCCGCCCCCTCTCAATTTTATTAGTTATTTCAACAATTGGTATCAGAGCGGGTTCCTTTTATTTAAAGGTAGATCAGTAAGATTAAACATGACAAGCCATGAAGGAACTTCAACCAATAAGCCTCTTATGTTTGATGGAACAAATTTTTCCTTCTGAAAGGTTAGAATGAGAACATACATCATGGCCTTAGGTGTTGATGTTTGGGATGTTGTAGATATTGGTTATGTAAAGCCAATTGTACTAGCTTCTAAGGATGAAAATCTAGAATTTAGCTTCAACGCTAAGGAAATGAATTCTATCTTGAGTGGGCTTACTAAAGATGAATTTTTAAAGGTCATGCAACTTGAATCTGCCAAAGAAATGTGGGATAAACTTATTAGCAGTTATGAAGGAGATGAGAAAGTAAAAGATGCCAAAATTCAGACACATAGATTGAAATTTGAACAACTAAAGATGAATGAGGATGAAATAGTTAGTAAATATTTTTTAAGAGTTGAGAAGCTTTTGAATTCCATGAAGGGTCTTGGTGAGAAGATTGAAGACGCATTTTTAGTTCAGAAGGTTTTAGGATCTATGCATGATATATTTAATCCAAAAGTTTATGGAATAGAAGAACTGAATGATCTTAAAAATCTATCTATTTATCAACTCATAGAAACTCTAACTGCTTATGAAATGAGGATTAGCAAAGATAAATCCACCACTAGAGAAGCATATTTTAAAGCAGACAAGAATATTGATTCGGAATTAGATGATATTGAGGTAAAATTTGTGGGAAGGTTAAAGAAAGGATCAGGAAAATACCAAGGCAAGTTTCCCTTCAAATGTTTTAACTGTGGAAAGATAGGTCACTTTGCATTTAAGTGTCCACACAAGAAGAAGGACCAGAACTTTGAAGGTGAAGAAAAGTACAAATCCAAGAAATTTGGTAAAAACAAAAGTTTATGTGTAAACAATGATGACTCTTCAGAAGACGCAGATAGTGACTCTTCCTGTGAAGATAAGGTTAATGAATTTATGCTTATGGCCAAAGAGGATTATGAGAATAAAATCATAGGAAGTGATGTTAATGATGAAGAAGTTGTGGTTGATATGGAAGGTGAACTAATCATTTCTTTAGAAGAGATTCAGACTTAAGAAGAGAAAACAAAAACAATTGTTGATGCAGTTTGAAAATAATGGTAAAAAACTCGATGAAGACTTTTCCCTACTAAAGGTGGAATTAGAAGAGGCAAAGAAAATAGAGGACACTCTGAAACAACAGTTATCATAGAAGAACGCAAGATGTGAAGCCTTGAAAGAAGAGGTATTAAAAACCAGAAAAGAGATGGAGAAGTTTAAAGCATTGTATCTCCAAAATATTCCAAACATTAAAGCCTTAGCAGAACTAAACGACATTCTGAGCAAACAGAGATCCCCCTTGTTAAATATTGGTTTAGGCTGTGTAAGTGGTTCAAGAAGAAAACAGATAGAAAGCAAAGAGCCAGTAAAGATGATCAAGTTCCAAGTGTTGAAATAATGTAACTGTAAAGTGTATTCTAATTATTATTGTTGTATTATTCATTAGATCAATCCCCTATTGTGGATTGATCATATCGGCTCTTGTAAAATACCAAATCCCCTTTTACGGATTGGTCAAAACATAATTGTAATAGGCAGAATAAGAAGTCGGCCCCAAAATATATTAAAGAGGCCCCAGAATATATTAAATGTGGTTTTAATCACCCAGATTGAGAAGTCATCCCTGCCAGTGAAAAGACACCTCCACACGTGCTAGAGTTGTATAAATAAGGAGGCTAGCACCTCATTTAGACACACACTCACTTGTTCATTGAGGAGTAACTTTCAGAGCTGTAGTTGGAGAAGAGAGAGAGACGCATTATTGGGAGAGGAATTTTTGTATTTGTTTGAGTTATCTCTTGGCATTGTATTGGCTATCTATAATAAGGAATTTTTGTTGGGTTTTCTCACCCATGAGGGTTTCCTAGGATAAATGATGTGTCTCTCGTGATTGTGTATTTATCAGTGATCCTATATTTTTTTATTTTTATCTAGTGAAATGAAAAGAACTCTAATAATAGTTTAAACCTTAACATGGTATCAGAGCTAAGATGAAGAGAGCATCTTTCACAAGAGAAAGTGAAAAACGTCATTGTTGTCGTACATGCAAATTATGGATTTTTATTGAAGAAGTATTTCATCCCCAAATCCATCTAGAAAAGTGTGCCCTTCCTCAAGGATCACTTTGGCATCCTCAGTGAAAATTTTTTATGGCTATATATCCTAGAAAGTGAAACCCTAGTTTTCACAAAGTACCAGAAAACCAGAGTACTAGAAGTACCAGAAAACCAGAAGCACTAGTCCAGAAATATGCTGGTCAAATTTGAGGGGGTAAAATTTAGATTTTTAGAAATCTAATTGCACGAGCTTACTCACCTCAGCTCAACGCATGTATCCCCTAGATCAAAATTTCAAAATTTAAAGTTTGAAAAAATAGGGTTTCCTCATAAAATCCTAAGTTGCAATTGCAATTGCAGTTGCAGTCTTAGGACCAGTTGCAGTATCAATTGCAGTTGCAGTATCATTTGCATTTGCAGCCATAGTACCAGTTGCAGTCATCCTTGAAGTTATTAAGAGTTGGTGATCATTACCACTGCTACCAGATCATGCCTCTACCTGCAAATGTCATCAGAGGTATGTACTCACACGTGTTTAAATGGTTAATATTTAAAGGGTATTTGCAAGAGAAGGGATCTCTTGCCATAGATCCATAACGATCTCAAGATCCAACACATTCAGAGGAATGATGCAACCCAGGTGATCATTATGATATGAATCTATTTGTTATGACATTATTTTGATCAGTGTTGCATGGTGTAGCTATGACCATCATTCTAACCTTTGGTCAAAATCTGAGTCAAGGTATTAGATGGATTAAAAGTTGAGATCATAGAGTTTATCCTCTAACCCAACCTTCTGTCAAGATAGCATATTGTCTTAGTACAGAAGACAGGTTGAAGAAATCACTTGTAATCTTGAGTGAAGGAGACTTGGAAGAAAATCAAGCACACTCATTCTTGAGGACAAGACTCTAGGTTTGATTAATCAAATTGATAAGATTCAAAGGTACACATGAAAAATTGATGACTACCCCTTTACACGTAACCACTATAGTTGAGATAGAAGTCCTTGTAAATTATTATACTTGGTAGCATGTGAGAATATAGAGGTAAATACTTAATGTAATCATTTTCATGATACAACTAACACCTCCTCTAGGAGAAACCTCGTGTGTTAGTTCCAAGTTGCCATGGAGGAATGTTCGATCACAACACTATAAGAGTGTTGACCTCATTTAGTAATTTATCTCTTATTTTTTATCGTTGCTTCAGACAAGCCACGAATGATATCTCTAAAGGAGCTATTGTGATGATTATTCATGTTATTTATTTATCTATTATTATCAAAAGGATATTATTCTAGCCTCTTGTTTTGTTGACCTTGTTTCAGGTCACAAGTGATAACCCTGAGAAAGATATAGTGAAGGTTGTAGAATGAAACATATTATATGAGACATGAAGCAAACTATGTATGTGACCATATACACTCATGCACCAAAGAAGATGAAGAAGAAGCTATCTCTTGAGATTTAGAGTATCTCATATGAAGATTGGTTGAAAGGAGTAGAAGGCTCCAAAGATGACTGAACATTAGAACGGTAAGCAGACCTTGTTTAAATCCTGACTCAATATTTCATATTTAGACTTGGTATGCAACACCAAGTATACCCTGTAAGAGATCAGCAGGGATGTGACCTTTGATGAAGATGAAACACTCAAGAAATCAAGAATATGTCAGCTTGAAGAAGTATACGAAGAGGAACTTGTAGCTCCCAGAACTATAGAATCGGTGAGGGAGGTTCCCGGAGTTGTAGAACCAGTAAGGGAAGTCGTAACTTCCCCTAATGAGGAAATTCTAGAAGATCATGACATAGTAGAATTTCAGGAACCTCCTTAGATTATGATATCCCATAAGAGAAAGTTTGCTTGGGCTACAGAGATTATTCAAGATGGAGAGAAGTATGGTGTTCCCAAAGGGACCACGAGACAGGTGAAGATACCTAAGCCATTCTCCAACTATATGTCTTTGATGTGTGATCTTCTTTGAACAAGCCATTTAGAAGAAAGAATGGGCAGATTCCATGACAAAAGAATACCAATCCATAATAAAGAACGATATATGGGAAATAGTTCCTAGACCGAAGAGAAAGGATGTGGTATCTTCCAAATGGCTCTTCAAAATAAAACATGTTGTTTATGGAAGTATTAAGAATCATAAAGAAATATTTGTCGCTCGTGGATTTTATCAAAAGGAAGGCATTGACTATGAAGAGACATTCACTCCTGTATCCAGATACACTTCAATCAGAACCATCATAGCCCTTGCAGCTAAGATGAAGTGGAAGTTACACCAGATGGAAGTAAAGACAGATTTCCTAAATGGTGTCATCAAAGAAGAAGTGTATATAGAGGAACCTCAAGGATTTGAAGTTGAAGACAGGAAGTCTCATGTCTGCAAGTTGAAGAAGGATCTGTACGGATTGAAGAAAACTCCTAGAGCTTGGTATGGTAGGATAGATAGTTTTCTGACGAGATTAGGCTTTACCAAGAGTAAATAAGATTCTAACATCTACTTCAAGGTTATGAACGATGAGCCGGTAATATTGTTGTTGTATGTGGATGAATTATTCTTAACTGGAGAAGAAAATCTCATCACCGAATGTAAGAAGAACCTCGCTTCAGAATTTGAGATGAAATACCTTGGCCTAATGAATTATTTCTTAGGTCTTGAGGTATGGAAGAGTCCAGAGAGGATATTCCTTAACCAAGGGAAGTATGCAATCAAAATCTTGAAGAGATTCGACATGTTAGAGTGCAAGTCCATGAATACACCCATGAAAATGAAGTTGAAGCTATTGGTCGACACTTCGTCAGAATCGATTGATGCCACGTTGTATAGATATATCATTGGATCATTGATGTACATGACAAACACCAGACCATATATTTGTTTTTTCGTGAACACCTTGAGTCAGTTTCTGGTAGAACCCAGACATGTTCACCTATTTGCTACAAAACATGTGATGAGGTACCCTAAAGGTACATTAAATTATGGTCTCAGTTATGATGGAGATCATGATATCACATTGAGTGGATACACTGATTCAGATTGGGATGGAAATGTATCTGACAGGAAGAGAACTTCAAGATGTTGTTTTAATTTGGGATCAGCCATGATCTCATGGTAGAGTAGGAAGCAATCTATCATTTCTCTCAGTACAGCGGAAGCAGAATACATTGTTGTGTGTTCTTCCAGCTGCGAAGCTATATGGTTTGAAAGTTGTTGACCGATCCATTTGACCTAGAGATGGAAGCAACGACAATCCTATGTGACAACCAGAGCTTCATAAAGATGACACAGAATCATGTATTTCATGACAATTCAAAGCACATAGAGATCTGATATCATTACATTCGTGACATGGTGCAGAGAGGAGCCATAAAGCTCTAATATGTTAGCACGAAGGAACAAGTTGTCGATGTGTTGACCAAGCCTCTGTCTCGTGTAAAGTTTGAGACTTTTGAGATAAGATTGGTATAGTCTGAAAGGACCTCCCTCGAAAGGGGGAGTAATGTTGTGTTGAAATATGCCTAGTATTGTGCTTCCAGCTTAATCGTTGGGACGTAAAGCCAGTCTAGTTGTTGTGTT
The DNA here is from genome assembly GCA_009831015.1 of Picea engelmannii. Lineage (NCBI taxonomy): Eukaryota > Viridiplantae > Streptophyta > Pinopsida > Pinales > Pinaceae > Picea > Picea engelmannii. The sequence continues at coordinate 36,526 of ML845290.1, forward strand.
GAGATATGCCTAATACTGTGCTTCCAGCATAATCATTGTGATGTAAATCCAGTCTAGATATTGTGTTGAGATATGCCTAGTATTGTGCTTCCAGCTTAATCGTTGTGACGTAAAGCCAGTCTAGCTTTTGTGTTGAGATATGCCTAGTATTGTGCTTCCAGCTTAATCGTTGTGATGTAAAGCCAGTCTAGTTGTTGTGTTGAGATATGCCTAGTACTGTGCTTCCAGCTTAATTGTTGTGACATAAATCCAGTCTAGTACCATGCTTCTAGCTTAATTGTTGTGACGAAAAGCAAGCCTAGTATTGTGCTCCACCTTAATTGTTGTGATGTAAAGCCGGTCTAGTACCGTGCTTCCAACTTAATTGTTGTGATGAAAAGAAAGTCGAGTATTGTGCTTCCATCTTAATGGTTGTGACGTAAAGACAATCTAGTATTTTGATTCCATCTTAATTGTTGTGTTGTGATTACATCTTAATTGATGTGGTATTTTCCAGCTTAATTGTTGTGATGATGTGCTAGCTTAATTGTTTTGATGTGTTGCCAGCCTCGTGTTTTGATGATGTGTTGTCATCCTTTGTGTTGTTATATTGGTGCTTTTTATGTTGTATTATCCTTGTGATGTTATTGATGATGAGGATGTATTAGTGTTATAATAATCCATGTCGATGCAGTTGATGATGATGATGCTACTTCAGCCTCTTGCGGAAGATGATGATGATGCCACTTCAACTCTTGAGTTCTTACTGAAGATGATGATGATGATATTATTTCATATTTAATGTTGAAGATGATGATGATGTTACCTTAGCCTCATATCGATGAGGATGATGATGCTACTACAGCTCCATGTTGTGTTGATGATGAGAAAAACTTCTGATGATTTATAGATATGTCAGTCGGTGTTCCAAGATGATATTGATGATGATGTCCTCTCACCCACCTAATGTTTTTGATGATGTTGTCCTATCTAGCCTGATGATGTTATAGAATACCCTTCTTGTTAAGGGGGAGTGTTGAAATAATGTAACTGCAAAGTGTATTCTAATTAATATTGTTGTATTATTCATTAGATCAATCCCCTATTGTGAATTGATCATATCGGCTATTGAAAAAGACCAAATCCCCTTTTTTGGATTGGTCAAAACATAATTGTAATAGGCAGAATGAGAAGTCGACCCCAGAATATATTAAAGGTGGTTTTAACCACCTAGATTGAGAAGTCGGCCCTGCCAGTGAAAAGACACCTCCACACGTGCCAGAGTTGTATAAATAAGGAGAATAGCACCTCATTTAGACACACACACTCTTGTTCATTGAGGAGCAAGTTTTAGAGCTGTAGTTGGAGAAGAGTGAGAGAGAGAGACGCATTCTTGGGAGAGGTATTTATGTATTTGTTTGAGTCATCTCTTGGTATTGTATTGGCTATCTATAATAAGGAAGTTTTGTTGGGTTTTCTCCCCCATGAGGGTTTCCCAGGATAAATGATGTGTCTCTTGTGATTGTGTATTTCTTAGTGATCCTATCTTATGCTATTGTTATCTAGTGAAATGCAAAGAACTCTAATAATAGTTTAAACCTTAATACCAAGTTAGTAGACAATCAGACCATGTGAGTACTCTTCCACCAAAATATAATAAAGACAAGATGATCTGTGATAAAAAACAAAGATATCAGAAGATTGAGCAACAAATGCCAAGAAGAAGTCCATCCTTCAGGTACAAAAATTTATTCCATGGTTATTGTTTTTACTGCTCTAATTTTGGTCATAAGATTGCAAATTGTCAAATTAAGTTTAAAGACATGCAAATGAGGAGATCAAGAAATAAACAATCTTTGTAACATAGAACTAAACAGCCAATGAGTATACAAAGTTGCACCAATCACTTTGACCTATTGAACAATGAGCTTGAATGCTATAATTGTCATAACTTCGGCCAAAAAGCTGCACACTGCCATCTGAAGAATTACAAATAAGATTCAAGGATAAAACCCTTAGTTAGAAATGTTAGCACATGGAAAAAGAAAGATAGTGAAAAATGTGGTCTAGTAATTTCATCTCAAAAACAAAAGAACCCCTGGTATACAGACAGTGGATGTTCCAAGCACATGACTGGAGACAAGGATAAGTTTTTGTCTACAAGTAAAAGCAAAACATGAATTGTGACGTTTGGAAATGATGAACCAGGTAAAATCAAGGGTAAAGGGATGGTGAGTTTGAGTAATGGCAAAGGAAAATCCCAGGACGTTCTACTTGTAGATGGGTCGAAACATAATTTGCTCAATGTAAGTCAAATGTGTGATAGAGGATTTGAATTGGTGTTTACTTCCAAATATTGTAAGATAAATTCTGTAAAATCAGGACAAGTGGTGGCTAAAGGCATAAGGACAGAAAACAATGTCTATGTTTTGAAAGAAGAAAAAGAAGAATGACACTTAAGCAAGTATGATGAAAGTTGGTTATGGCATAGGAGACTTGGACACCTAAATTTTGATCATCTAGTCAAACTTAGAAATAGTGGGGCAGTAAAAGATCTTCCAAAGATATCAAAGCTATATGATTATGTATGTAAACCTTGTCAAATAGGAAAGCTTACCCAGACACGGTTTAAATCTAAGAATTTTTCATCAACAAAGAAACCACTTCAGTTAATACATATGGAGTTATGTGTACCATCAAGGAAGGAAGGAACAAGAAAAGAAAATTACTTCATGTTGATTATTGATGATTATTCTAGACTTACATGGGTTGCCTTTCTGAAAGAAAAATATGAAGCATTTGAAAAATTCAAAGTGTTTAAGGCTCTGACTAAGAATCAAACAGGAAAAAGACTGAAGGCAATAAGGTCTGATAGAGGAGAGTTTAGTTCAAGGGACTTCAAATAGTTTTGTGATAAAAATGGGATCAAAAGAGAGTATACTATTCCAGGGACTCTACAACAAAATGGAGTAGTTGAGAGGCAGAATAGATCAGTTCAGCAAATGGAAATATCAATGATGAATGAAAGGAATATTCCTCAGACATATTGGGTAGAAGCAATTCATATAGAAGTTCATATTCTTAACAAATATCATCTCAGGCCACAAAGTGACAAGACTCCTTATGAACTATGGTTTGGAAGACCTGCTTCAATTAAGCATTTTAAATTTTTTGGGAGTAAGTGTTATATCAAGAATAATGATGAAAATCTTGGCAAATATGATGATAGGGATGATGAAGGTATCTTCTTAGGGTATGCTACAAACAGTAAAGGATACAGATGTTATAATAAGAGGTTGCATAAATTGGTTGATTGCATTGACATAAAAGTTGCTGAAGAGATTCTAGTACGAGATGTAAGAAGTGTTGAATCAACAATAGAGGATATAGTTGAAGTTGAAGATTAACAGGTCCAAGAATCAGAAAAAGAAGACTCTGAGTCAGATGAAGATACAAATACTCAGGAAGACTCAAATCATCAGACAACATCAAATCCTTCCTCTATAATTACTCAAAAGAATCATCATGCAAGTCAGATAATTGGTGAGAAAGACAAAGGTGTACAAACTAAGAGAAGAATAATCAAAGACATCGAGAAATCACATATAGCCTTCATATCCATGGTGGAACCCAAGAACTTTAATGAATCCAGTGAAGATGTAAATTGGTTAAAATCAATGAATGAGGAACTGGATTAGATTGAGAAGAACAATACTTGGGAGCTTGTTCCTAGACCTGCAGATAAGAATGTAATTGGCTCCAAATGGGTGTTTAAGAATAAAATGAATGATCAAGGAAAAATTGTTAAGAATAAATCCAGATTGGTTTGTAAGGGGTATGCACAATTTGAAGGACAAGATTTTGATGAAACCTTTGCACCAGTGGCAAGATTGGAAGCCATCAAAATGTTTCTTGCCTATGCATGTCATAATAACTTTAAATTGTATCAGATGTATGTTAAGTCATATTTTCTTAATGGAGACCTAGAAGAAGAAGTATACATGGAGCAACCTGAAGGATTTTCACTAATAGATAATCTTGACTATGTCTGTAAGTTGAAAAAGGCATTATATGGACTGAAATAGGCACCACGAGTCTGGTATTATAGACTAGACAAATTTCTACAGGACAAAGGGTTCAAGAAAGGTTTTGTTGACAGTAATATATATATTAAGTATGAAGGTGATGATTTATTAGTTGTTTTGGTTTACGTAGATGACATTATTTTTGGATGCACTAATGACCCTTCAGTTCAGTGGTTTTCTAATTCAATGTAGATTGAGTTTAATATGTCCATGATAGGAGAATTGACATATTTTTTTGGTTTACGAATCAATCAGAGTTCTGCAGGGATATTTATCTCTCAAGAAAAGTATTTGAAAGAGATGTTAAAGAGGTTTCATATGGAAGATTCTACACCTGTGAGCACACCTATGGTGGTTGGTTTCAATCTCAATAAAGATGATATTTCACCTGATGTTGATCAAAGAATATATCGATCAATGATAGGCAGTCTTTTGTACATCACAGCATCCCGTCCTGATATAATGCAAGTTGTTGGAATGGTAGGTCGTTATCAGTTTGCTCCTAAACAAAGTCATTTAGAAACTGTCAAAAGGATATTCAAATATTTGAAGGGTACAATGACTTATGGTCTCTGGTATCCTAGAAATCAAAATTTTCAATTAACTGCATATTCAGATGTTGATTGGGAAAAATGTTTGGATGAGAGAAAAAGCACCAATGGAGGTGCATTCTTCTTAGGTGATTCGTTAGTAGCATGGCTTAGTAAGAAGCATGGATCTATCTCATTATCAACTACAGAGGTAGAATACATTGTTGTTGCTACTTGCTACACTTGGATCTTATGGATGATACAAATTCTTGCAGATGTGAAGGTAACTTATATTGATCCCATTCCATTTCATTGTGGTAACACTAGTTCCATTAGTGTCTTGAAGAATCTTGTTCTCCATTCAAAGACTAAGCATATACCAATAAAGTATCATTTTCTCAAAGAGAAGGTTACAAAAAAAATTGTTCAACTAAATTACATTCCAACCACAGAACAAATTGTAGACATCTTTACTAAACCCCTAGCCAAGACACCATTTGAATATCTTCGTCAGAAGTTGGGTGTCATCCTTTCTCTCACCTAAGAGAGTCCATATTGTCAAGGGGAGTATGTGTTGGTTGAATATCTGATACCTCCAAAAGGTACTGCAACAGCTCAGGAGGAGTATGTTTTCTTTGACATTGATGTCAAAGGGGGAGAAAAGGTGTGGTCTGGATGCTACAATTGGAGGTCTAAGTAGAACAGTGTATCCTTTCATGGTTGCCATCAATGCCAAAGGGGGAGATTATTGGCATGTTGTATAGGAAGCATGTGCTTTTCATTGATGGCAAGAACATCAGTGAACCAAACCTTGAGAGAGTAGAAGACGAGAAAATATCAAAATAGATAGCGGTCCAAAAGTGCAGATGAGTTCCAAGAGACTGACTCATAGGAGGAGAAAAGGTTGAGACCCATGAACACTTAGAAAAACTTCTAAGTCAGAGAGATCAGAAGCTCAAGAGGAAGAGCGATAGTGGTCATTGGATCACCGATCTAGAGGACCAACAGTCGTCGGATTGAATTAGTGGAAGGACAGGATAAACACGGGCTGAGATCTGAGATCTCGATCACCCAAATATTTGTCAGTTGTCGAATTAAATTAATTGAAGGATAAGATAAACGGGGCAGAAAGGATGAGTTCTTGATTATCCGAATACCCGACAGTCGTCGGATCAAATAAAGTGGAAGGATAGGATAAGCAAAGTTGGAGGGTCGTTGGATTTAAACCAAGGAAAAATAGCATCGCATACAAATCAATTCATTGATCTAATACCTTGATCAAACGACTATCATTCGTTTCAGGTCTAAAGATGTGAGGAGGTTATGCTCCGAAAAAATCTCACTTCAAGTTTCAATTTGAGATTCGAAATATTCAAAGTCCAGAGATCCAGAGAGCCAAAGTAAATTCTCGACCATCGGATCATCCGAAGAAGATCGCAGTCGTTAGATCATCCGAAGAAGAACTCAAGCATCAGATCATCCGAAGAGAATCTGGGTCGTCTGATCCAAAGCGTCATTATGAGATTTGAAATCTTTGAATTTCAGAGAGCCGGAGAGCCGAAGTAAATTCTCGACCGTCGTATCATCTGAAGAAGATCGTAGTCGTCAGATCATCCAAAGAATACCTCAAGCGTCAAATCGTCCGAAGAGAATCTGGGTCGTCTGATCTAGAGCCTCAGTTTGAGATTTGAAATCTCTGAAGCCCAAAGAGCCGAAGATTTGAAATACATCCTCGATCGTCGGATCATCCGAAGTCAATTTTGGTTGTCAGATATTTCTAAAGTGGAAGGACAGGATAAATTAGAAGAAGGGTGTGCTAATCTCAACAGCCGATAATCGGGCTCTCAGATCTACGGTTGATAGGGAATATCGGACCCCACTAACCTTTCTTCCTTTAATTGGGGGGGGTCCAATTTGGTGGTATTTTCAATGTGATACCCTCATACGTGTCACCTTACTGTCAACTCGGACCCCCCTCTCTCATTACCACTTACCGCCTAACCTCCCTTTCGAGTAAACCACCAAACCACTCATACATACCACCTCCGCGCTCTGACGTCGGACTCCACTACCCGCTACACGTCACACTCCACTATCGCGCTCTGCCTCCACACTCCACTACACTGCCTACATGTCTCACCCACGTCAGCAAGGACATGTGGTAGACCACGCCAACAAGGACACATGGCAGTAATCTGCATACTTCGAGGGGAAATAAAGTTTGAAACTTGAGATTTCAGAAGTCCGTAGACCCGAAGGAGATCTCGACCGTTGATCGAGAAAGGGACCGTAGAATCATTGATCTGGTCGAAAGGTCAAATTCCCGAAGTGAACAAGTACCATTGATCCAAGAGGGACACGCATCAATGGATTTTCAACTCCAAAAGTTTGGTGTATGGGAAAAGCGAGGTTTGAGATTTGAAACTCTCAGAGCCCGGATCACGAAGTAAATCTCAGTCGTTGATTTAGGAAGGGAGGATTTGATCTGCAGACTTGAGTGGACAGATCTGAACCATCAGTTTAAAAGCATCATCAATATCGTGAGATTGACAGTCCCATCACATTGTGAGGCCAGAACATGCTCGTGTCTTAATTTTTTGTGAGTGGGTCGCAATCAAAACCACGATTTTGGAGAAAGGATGCATGGAGGCTCGTAGTGAATTATGGGGTGAAAAGTGGGTTTCCCTCAAGCTGCCTTTGGATGCACCCACAATCGCATGGTCACATGATAGCATCGCCCATGATCACATCAACAGAAGATAGGGGAAGGAGATAATGCTGGCAGGATCCACCTAAGAGTATAATCTAACGGCGTTGATCAAACCAAATCTGATCGAAGGGTTGTTGTTTCATCTCGTGATTTCTTGATCAGTTACGATTCAGTTACACTAATTGAATCATTGTTCCCAAGTGGCTGAATCATTTTTCTCGAGCATTGGAATCATGGCTCTTGAGAATTTTGAGATTCTCAACTTGAGCATTGAAGATTTTGAGCGTAACGGATGACGAGAGTATGAATGAAAAAAAAATGTTGTGACAAGGTAAGGTTGTTTCTTTGTAAAAGTAGTCGAACTGTATGCAATGCAAGAAACAGCGTGAACTGAGGGATAAAATGGAGAAATGAAGAATATGAGTTGGACATAGTAGAAATGGTGAAAAAAGTAGACTGTACGAGAAATTAAGCGCAAGAAGATGCGAGCAGAAAGACATTGATGCAGGAAGAGCATACCAGTGTAGCAGAATAGTGATGATACTGGTAAGCCATTGATAAATACTCTATCACTGTAATAAATTTTAGCAAGCAAAGATTTATATCTCAAGGTGGTAGCGTGGTTCTAAGGAGGATTGTTTTCCTCAAAGTTTCAAGTGGGTGCTTGAACACAGCAAGTTGTAGCTCCCATCTGGTTGCAGCTAGAAAAACCAGGGTGGTAGGGTGGTGCAAGGGAGAACCATTGTTCTCTATTATACAGGTTGGTGCTTGTGTGACTGGAATTTGGTGCTTCCATATAGTTGGAGCTGGAACACTCAGGGAGTTGGTGCTTCCTTCTAATGGGTGCTAGAGAAACTAGAGAGTTGGTGCTTCCTTCTAGTGGGTTGGTGCTCTCAGCAAGTTGCAGCTTGTTAAGGAAGAGGTTGTAGCCTCATTTTAAGTTGGTTCTCAAAGAAATATGATGTACAGAACTTAAAAGACTGCCTATCATTTGAAGAAGAAGAGGTTTTTTCCCTTTATGGGTTTCCTCGTGAAATATCTATCTCTGTGTATATCATATGTGTGATTGATGTTTGTTATTTATGTTGTTCATGTCTTGCATAATATTGATGATCACTTGGAGAAGGTTAATATTTTAATAGGCATAAAATTGTTTAAGCACAGTAACAATTGATTCACCCTCGCCCTGCCCCCCTCTCGGTTGTCTTAGTAATTCCAACATGGAGAATAGAATCTTGGGTAGATTTGGAGCATGTTCCTTTTGATCCTTATTCATATATAATTAATTTATTTTATTTGAGCACCATATTTTGATCTTTTTTTTTTTATGGGACAACTTTAACCATGTATGTCTCAGAATGAAAAACCATCTTCTTAGTCTTCTCATTACTCCATCTCTTTCATCAGAGTTTAATGTTTTTTGCATGGATCGGTTAATTGATGTTTGTATGGATCAGTTAACTAGGAATAGGTGGTAGTTTACTACAGTGTCTGTCAGTGAGTGTATAGATCTCTCTAGATCACTACTATGGTTCATTAGTTACTCATGTAGAATATATCTATTGTAAATTATTCACTCTTTGAGTGTGTGATCAGGGGATCAAAATTTGCTCAATTTTCAAAGTGCTCGGATTAAGACAAAAACAATGCCATTGCGTCCGTCTCATTTTCCTGATTCCGGCGGTATATTTATTTTCGCGAATGGAGTCCGTATGGAGGAGATATCGCGATTTTATCACCGAGTCAAAAAGGTCAAAGTTGGGTGCTGACTGTACCTGTTCGTACAGTCCGTACGGCCACGTGGAGGGCCGTACCTTTTGCTGACTTGGCAGAGGGGTGACGTGGCGACTTCTGGTTGGACAATTGTGGACGAATACAGTGTGGACACGTGTCATTGGCAACGAATAGAATTTGGACACGTGGCCCAATCATTTTGTGCCACGTGTCACTATCCTGTTGGTTTATGAGTTGGGTGTATTTGTAAAAGTTTTGGG